>BQNB010046187.1:15150-43853 GCA_026074375.1 Tanacetum coccineum | reverse complement strand
TAAAACCCAAGCCCAAAGCCCACAAATCATGGCCCAACTCCTTATATTAATAACCCATAAGCCCATGTCAAACCCCCAAAACCCACCAGTCAAACCTTTACCCTTTTCAGTTAAAAAAATAGGCGGGAAAAAAATGTTTGTTACTATTCATCGTCTCCTAGGATTTACCCTCTCCTCAAATCAAAGGGCAAATGGTAATTAAGGATGCGTTTGGGTAATTCAAGGGATAACATAGTGGCAGGGTTAAATGTCATAAAAAGAATGCTATTGGTCCAAACCCAAAGGGAATCACACGTGGATTGTGAAGAAACAGACGGGGAAGGATTTTTTAAACTTAAGCTACTAACTAAACAAGCACAAGGTGTCACATCATGGATTGCCACGCTGGCAATCCGTGTGAGCTAAAGAGTGATCCTACGGACAAGAATGAGTATCCAATGATTGAGAGATAATGAAGGGCTAAGATGGATTCAAGAGGGACGGGCTATAAGAACCTAGAAGCTTCAGTTCATGGCTATATAAAGCCTCACTCACTCATACAAGAATCTTCTGAATCTTCTTTTCTTGCATTTTTAGTTAAAAAAAAGCTTTATGTATTTTTTTTAAAATGTAATTTCCTTTTTCAAGTTCTTGTAATTTCCTTTGATCAAATATTGTAATCAGTTTTAAGTATCAATAAAATCACAATTTAGTTTTCATAATCTGTTTTTCACTTATAAGCTCTTTTTTTCTTTCAAATATAAATGCTACTATTTCATAAGCTCATAATAAGCTCTCATAAGCTCTTTCAAGTCTCTAAGCTTGGAATTGAGCTCTAATAAGCCTTAATCTACTTAAACTTTAAAATCAGCTTAAAAACCCTTGCTATTTGGATTTTGGACTTATGGAAGATGAGCTTAACATGGAAGAGCTCATATGGACTTATACTGGCTTATTTACAATAAGCCAGAGCTAGTAGATAGCTCATATGAGCCTTTGATGCCTTTGTTTAGCTAAGGCTTAAGTAAGTTTTCAGTTAAAGCTTAACTGTCTTAATTTTCTTAGTTAATAAGTTGCTTAATTGTTGCTTATCTTGCTTATTTGTACTTAATTGATCTTCTACTAGCTTATTGATTATGTTTAAGTACCTGTTTTAGCTTAGTTTAGTTTAGATCTAAAGTTTCTTCATAATCTGTCTTAAATATCATAAAAACAAAAAAAATAAGTAGCATAGTATAGCTTAGCATTTCTGGCTTATTTACTTAGTGATAACTGCTTATTAGGATTAGTAAAAGTTGTTCATTATCTGATATTAAGGTTTTAATAAGTAGATCACAAATTAGCAAGCTTAATTAAGGCTTATGGATTTTAAAGGGGTGTTTGGCATAGCAGTACTAACCATAGGTTAGTACTGCTAGAGGCTACTTGGTCTTAGGATATTGTTTTTAGTTTCTCATCTAGGTGTGTTTAAGCTGTTTTCATAAGTTAGGTTAGAGTAAATTGAGATTTCATTAGTTAAAATAATAATAGACCAAATCTGTTAAGTTCTTTTGCTTTCATAGTGATTTTCATTTCTAGGATTAAACATTACTTGAATTGTTCTTAGGTTGGTGTTAATTGAGTGTTAAAAATGTTTCCTAAGGTCTGCACTAAAAGGTTTTAAAAGTTATGGTTCAAAGGTGTCAACTGCATCAGCAGTCATTTTAGTAAAACAGTCATTTTCTAGTTTCATTTTAAGTAGGATTAAATAGGTTTTAGCTTTTGGTATTCAACATATAGGTAGCTTTTATCCCATAGTTTACAAGTGTGCAATTAGTTTTCAAAATATAGCTTAATTCATCATCTGTTTTAGCTTTCAAAATCAGCTGTTTTTTTTCTTTTCATCTAAAAATCCAAAGACAGCATAAGTTGTCTGATTTGTTTGATTTGTTGAGTTTTTTTTATTAGCTCTCAATGTTCAAAATCCTTTCTAAAGGTATTTTCATAGAGTTTTTGATCTAAGCTTTCCAAAAAAATTAAGTTCATTTCTGAATGCGCTTTTTAAGAGTTAATTTTAAGCCTCAAAGTGAGGATTATAGGGTCTGTTTGGTTTCATGTTTTCTTAAAAGCTTATTTTGATTTCTAGCTTTTAGCTTATCTGTTTTTGTGCTTATATAAATCTTATTAGCTTATTAGTTTAGTCTGATGTTAATTAGTAGCTTATTTGGTTTTTTTTTATCTTATTATGAGATTTGAATTTTGAAAAAACCCAAATATTGAAGTTAAGTGTTTCTCCCATTTTATTAAGATGTTTACAGCTTATTTAGGGCTTTTCATAAAATTTATTTTATTTAAAAATGATTATTTTAAGCTTATTAAACAATTTTGCTTTTAATAAGTTTTTGAAAAAAATGAAAGGGGAAAGTTGGCAAGTCGGGGGTGAGCTAGACTCACGCAACCCGAACTCAACACCCTCAACCTCTATAACACAACACCACTCACTACCATGCGCCCCTTTTGGGTCTTTTCGTTATAACTTGCATTATTAAATTTTATACTCGTTTTGCTCTTATAAGCTCTATAAGCTGTTTTAGCTTATTCAGTGGCTTATTCGATAAGCTGTGATCTGAAACTTATTTTTCCTAGGTTCTAATTAGTTAGCTATTTTCTGTATTTGTTCTAGAATTTTTTTAGATAGTTTGTGTTTTTAACATTTATTTTATTTAAAAACTTTAAAAAATATAAAAAATTGAAAAATTAATCAAAAAAATATAAAGATTTTTTTAGAAAATTTTCTTTTATCTTAATGTTTATAGGAAAATTATGTTTTGCTTTTCGTTACGGGTCTTTTTTGCAATAAATTCCATTTTTTTAAGAAGGGATTGTTCCGTTCTCGTTTTTTCGTGTTTTAACGCTCATTTCAACTCCGTTTTTGTTCTAGTTTTCTTTAAACTTACTTTTTAGTCAAATAGAGTCCATTTAAAAAGAAAATTTTAAGTTAGGTTTATTTTTAGAAATTTAGGGAGATGGATTTTATGCTATAACATCTCACAAAAGTAGCACAACATGTCACATCACGGAATGCCACACTGGCAATCCGTGTGAGCTAAAGAATAATCCAACGGACCACAATAGACTTCCAATGATTAGTAATGATTGAAGGCCAAGATTAAAAGGAGCGTGTGAAGAGCTAAGGGCCTAGAATATTCTCTTGGCAACTATAAATAAGACCTCATCACTCACTATTGGATATCTTTTTTTTCCCGTTTTTAGTAGTTAGAAGTTTTAAGCTAAATTTTCATTTCAATGTAATTTGCTCTTGTAATTTTCATTTTTAAAATATTGTAATCAGTTTTAATCAATAAAGTCCTAGTTTAATTGATCATCAATCTGTTTTTACCTATAAGCTTTTATAAATCTTAATTGATTCTGTCAAACTGTTTCATAAGCTACTCACATAAGCTTCTATTAAGCTCTTTGAGTCTCTAAGCTCAAATTGAGCTCTTATAAGCCATCTAATTTACTCAAACCTTTAAAATCAGTTGGTTACCTTTGCTTAAATTGGATCTGAGATTTTGGAAGATGAGCTAACCATGGATGAGCTCATGAGGACTTTACTGGCTTATTTTCAATAAGCCAGAGCTTGTAGACAGCTCAATTAAGCCCTCATTGCCTTTGTTTAGCTAAGGCTATAGTAAGTTTTCATTTAGCTTTTCTGTCTTAATATTCTAGCTTAATAATTGCTTATTTTGCCTATTGCTTGCTTATTCTTTGTTAGGCTTTAGATATGCTTAATATGTTTGCTATAATCTTTTAGTTTACATTTTCATAGTTTAAATCTTAGTTTTAATCTATTTTATATAAATTGTCATAAAAAAAACTAAAAAATATTAGCATAGGCTTTAGATCTTAAATTCTGGCTTAAGAGATTGTTGAAATAAGCTCATTAGGTCTGTTAAAGTTTGTTTGATATCTGGACTTTGAAAATTATTCATTAGATTTCAAAATTGCAAGCTAAAATAAGGTTTATGGATTTTAAAGGGGTGTTTGGTATAGCAGTACTAACCATAGGTTAGTACTGCTAGAGGCCATTTGGTCTTAGGATATTGTTTTTAGTTTCTCATCTAGGTGTGTTTAAGCTGTTTTCATAAGTTAGGTTAGAGTAAATTGAGATTTCATTAGTTAAAATAATAATAGACCAAATCTGTTAAGTTCTTTTGCTTTCATAGTGATTTTCATTTCTAGGATTAAACATTACTTGAATTGTTCTTAGGTTGGTATTAATTGAGTGTTAAAAATGGTTCCTAAGGTCTGCACTAAAAGGTTTTAAAAGTTATGGTTCAAAGGTGTCAACTGCATCAGCAGTCATTTTAGTAAAACAGTCATTTTCTAGTTTCATTTTAAGTAGGATTAAATAGGTTTTAGCTTTTGGTATTCAACATATAGGTAGCTTTTATCCCATAGTTTACAAGTGTGCAATTAGTTTTCAAAATATAGCTTAATTCATCATCTGTTTTAGCTTTCAAAATCAGCTGTTTTTTTTCTTTTCATCTAAAAATCCAAAGACAGCATAAGCTGTCTGATTTGTCTGATTTGTTGAGTTTTTTTTATTAGCTCTCAATGTTCAAAATCCTTTCTAAAGGTATTTTCATAGAGTTTTTGATCTAAGCTTTCCAAAAAGCTAAGTCTCATCTTCTGAAGAGCTTATTTGAGAGCTTAATTTTAAGCTCAAAGTGAGCTTAAGGGTCTGTTTGGTTTCATGTTTTCTTAGAAGCTTATTTTGATTTCTAGCTTTTAGCTTATCTGTTTTTGTGCTTATATAAATCTTATTAGCTTATTAGTTTAGTCTGAAGTTAATAGTAGCTTAATTGGTTTATTTTTAGCTTATTATGAGATTTTGAACTTTGAAAAACCCAAAAATTGAAGTTAAGTGTTTCTGCCATTTTATAAGCTGTTTAACAGCTTATTTAGGGCTTTTCATAAAAAGTTTCTTTTATTAAAAATGCTTATTTTTAGCTTATTAACAACTTTGCTTTTATAAGTTTTTGAAAATAAAAAAAGGGGAAAGTGGAAGTCGGGGGTGAGCAAGACTCGAACCCCCGACCTCAACACTTTCAACCCTTTTATAACACACACACACCACACTCACTACCACTGCGCCCTTGGGTCTTTTTCGTTATAACCTTGCAACATTTATTCTTTATACACATTTAGCCCTTATAAGTTCTATAAGCTGATTTAGCTTATTCAGTGGCTTATTCAATAAGCTGTGAGATCGAGCTTATTTTTCCTAGGTTCTAATTAGTATAGGCTATTTTCTGTAATTTTTCTAGAATTTTTATAGATAGTTTAGTATTTTTAAACATTTATTTTTATTAAAAACTTTAAAAAATCATAAAAAATAGAAAAATAATCAAAAAAATATAAATCTTTTTTAGAAAATTTTCTTTTATCATAAAGTTTATAGGAAAATTAGTTTTGCTTTCGTAGGGTCTAATTTGCAAAATTTCGATTTTTAAAGAACGGGATTTGTTCCCGTTCTCGTTTTTCGTGTTTTAAAGCTCATTTCAACTCCGTTTTTGTTCTAGTTTTCTTTAAACTTACTTTTTAGTCAATTAGAGTCCATTTAAAAAGAAAAATTCATTTTAGGTTTAATTTTGAAAAATTAGGTTTTTTAATTGCCGTTTAGGGTTCCCGTTTTGCGTTTTTAGTTAAAGTTTGATTTCCCGTTATTTGTTTTTGTACTAAATTGTTATAATTTGCTTATTTTAATTAGTAGAAGTAGATAATCAAATTAATATTTGTTTCCAATTCAAATCATTGTGTTTTCCCGAACATTCAAAATTGGTTCATTTTTCACAATGTTGGGGATAGCGAGCCCCCGGGAATCATACTTACCCTGTTTATATTCCGTATTATATTATATATATTTGTGAAGATTTTCCTTTTTACCTTTGTCCTCAAGGGTAATTTGGTAATTTTCCATCATATTATATATTTTTATTATTACGTATATATAGATTCTAGCGAATCGTGGCTCAAGTGCAAGAGGCTGCTCAGTTTTATACAGAAGAAGATTAGGACACAATTCGGGCTAAATTCGAAGCAAATGCAGATCTGGTCAAAGAGATTGCAGGATGAAATTGTATCTGATGGCTGATTTTGCTCAAAGAATGGTGGGGTTTTGATAAGTCAGAAGAAAGGAAAACTTATTGCAAGAGCAAAAGGCAAATAGCTCAAAGAGATAAACCAATGACTCAGGCTCAGCAAAGACAGTATATGGCCACTTATTTGAAGAATCAGGGTGGATGGAAATTGGCTCAGATAAAGAAGCTTACAGATGAAGAACTTAAAGAAAAATTTGAGTATTTGATGAGAAACATGGAAAGGTTTGTACCTATGGATACAGAGAAAGAGAGTAGGAAAAGAACTGGTGTAGAGCTTCAAACAGAATCTGCCAAGAAGCTAAAGTCTGACACAAGGGAGGATGTTTCTGTTCCTAAAGAGAAGGATAAAGAGTCAGTGAAGAGAGAAGAGAAATTTGAGTTTAAAAAGCCAGTTTTAAGATATACTAAAAGAAAATATTTGGCAAGGAAAGGATTGCAGAAGAAGCCTGAATCTGCAAAGTCTGGCACTGAGGAGGATGTTGAAGCCTACATGGAGGAAAGAGTGGATGAACCATCTTCTGAAGAGTTTCCAATGAGTTCAATTCCACAAGGACCAGCACCTACAAAGATAGTCAAATGGCAGATTATCAAGACTGGAAAGAGGGGTGCTTATCAGATCATCAGGGAAGATAACACAGATGTGGTATATGTGAACTTTCCAGGCTTATTGAATGATTTAACAAGAGATGATCTCAAGGAGTTGTATAGGCTGATGATGTTGAAGTATGGAGATAACAGGCCTGAAGAAGAATTTGAAAGGGTTTTATAGGGGGATCTAGAAACTATGTTTGATCCACCATCTGAAGAGGATACTATTTGGAAGTTGCCACATCAACAACAGATACTCAATTGGAGATACTTTCATAGCTGCAGTGTTCATTGTTTGACTGTGGAGGCTGCACACATCTATATGCTGACTGAGGTTAAGTATCCACTACCACCCAGAGTTTGCAAAGCTATGCTTGAAAAGAAGCTTTTGGGAGATAGAAAAGATGAGGTCTGCTATCAACTCTTGAAGTTAATTGAGAAACAAGCTCAGCAGCAATAAATTTGTAAATGTTTGAAAGAATTTTTAGAGCTGTGGTATATAGATAGAGAGCTGTTTATGTAAAATGGAGTTGAGAAGAGATAACACTTGGTGGAGGTGCTATGCACTAACACAACAAATGGTTATCAGTCCACCATGTCTAACAGACATAAGGACTGGCTAGTCCAGGAGCAAACGGCTCTTGGTAAAGACTTCTCAAATCCGTTAATGGTTGACAGTTTACCAAAAACTGTATGGTTATCAACTCACCATATCTATGTTTGTAAAGAGTTGGCTAGCCCACAAGGTTATGGCTTGTGGTAAAGGCTGTGGAAAATCCATTTATATGGTTGACAGTTTACCAAAAACTGGATGGTACTCAACTTACCAATGATTTAAGTTCCAAAAGTTAAACTGGTTACTAGTCCACCAGGGTGATGCCATGATTCCACCAAAGGATTAGCTAGCCCAAGAGCAAACGGTTACTTGGTAAAGGCTTAAACAAATCCGTTGATAGCTGATGATTTGCTAAAAATCATATGGTATTTCAACTCACCATGTTTCATGTACTAAGAGTTGAAATGGTTATCAATGTACCATGGTTTATAAACCAAACATTGGCTACTCTAGGGTTAATGGCTAACTGGTAAAGAGACATCAAATCCATTAAAATTTTCAATGATTCACCTCTCTCAGGAGTTAACACACCTGGAAGTGATGAGAATAGACTGAAACTTTATGATTTGATGTACATATAGTTAATGTTGCTGTCTATTTGTTGCTGAAAAGATTATACATGTAGCTGTGAAGTGTTGGCCATGCTGTTTAAAAGATTTGATGCTGCAAATATCCTTAGTGATGATTTCAAGAGTTGCTGATAGAAGTCAAGAACCTGTTTATACAGGAAAATCATCATGTTGCAGTTCAAGAATAATTCCAAAGATAATGCTCACAAAATCCTCAGGAAGCTCATAATGAAGATATTCAATGAAACTTAAAGTTCACAAGTGAAGATCAAGTTAGGGGAGGATTGTTAGGAATTATTGTAAACAGACTTAAGTCTGGTAGACATAGTTAAGTCTGGTAGACATAGTTAAGTCTGCCAGTACTAAGTTAAGTCTGGCAGTACTATAGTTAGTACTGATCTTGTCTAGTTAAGTCTGTTTATGTAACAAAATAGTGATAATAGTTATCTTAGAGATATCTTAGGAGATATCTTAGGAAAGGATATGCATTATCCTTTCACACGTTTGTAAAGCCCATTAGAGTTTCCTTGGTGTATAAAAGGAACCCTACGGCACAATGTTTAGTATGAGATTGAAATAGTATTCTAATAGAAATTAATAGCAAATAGCAAATAGTATTCATAGTATTCATAGCCATTGTCTCTCATATAGTTGATTTGGATTTATTCAAGTTAGCTATTATCCTACAAAAGGCTAAATAGATCCAAGACTTTGGACCTACATAGTTCTTTTGAAGAGTTTTAAATGATTCAAGACATTGTTTAGAACATTTTTGTACCTTACTGTCAAAAGAACTTGATGAGCTTGAAGAGGAGATTGCCATCAAAGCATAGTTGACTGGTTCTACTTCAAAATCATTGCTCAAGTCATAGCCTCCTAGACCATCTTGAGCCACCAGTGCCTGTGATGAAGATTTATTTGTTGTTGCATTGCTCCTGCCATTGTCACCATAATATCTTCTCCCTTGATTCCTTTCAGATCTGCATTTTCTAGCAAAGTGCCCTTCCTGTCCTCTAAATGAACTTCTTTACTCTGACAGTCAACATAGCCACCTTCCATCGAAGATCCAATTCCTCCAAGTCATCTCCATCCATCTGCTGAAAATCCTCATTCTCAAGTTAAGGACTGGTTGTTAGTTGTGCAAAGAAAGAGTAAGCTACATCATGAGCACATGGAGTAGATGGAACTTGATTAATTCCACCAGCAGTACTAACACCAAAATCTCCACTGGCAGTACTAACTTCATTAGTACTGCTAGTATTCTCAGAGGAGAAAAAAGCCAAATTCCGAGAAGCAGAGTTAGAACCTAAAGACCTTTTCAACTCATCTTCATAAACCCTAAGATTTTTGTAAAGGTCATCAATATCAATCTCATCAATGTCTGGCTTATTCCTCATGATTAGTGCAATTTGATTCCATGAAGGAGGAAGACTTCTTAAGAACTTCGGGTTAATATCTTTCTTTGATATTGGAGCACCATGAACCTCTAATTGACTTATCAGTTTTTGGAACCTATCATAAGCCTTGTCTAAATTTTCATTTTGTTTGCAGTGAAAAAATTTCTAACTGAATGTTTTAGAACATTTTTCTGCATCTTCTTTGGATTCCTTGTAAATACTGTTTTGGGACGATTGGGATTCATGGTAGTATTCATCTTATGAAGAATTAGGGAAGAAGTGATTTATTACCCCTAATAGAGCTCAATAAGCTCCATGTTATTTTGATCCACCTTAAATCGGGTCATTAGTTAGATTGTAAATAATTGAGTATATAAAAGTTCAAGTGTAGGGGTGTATCTATAAACCCTTATGATGTATTATATGTTTAATTAATGACAGGGAAAAGTGTACAAAAAAATGTATATAAAAAAAGAGTGAAAAAAATGTACGGGCTGCCATTTGCTTATGTTATGTTTATCATAGAGTCAAGAAAAGAAAAAGAAAGAGATTGGTGTAGAGTTTTGTAGAGTTTGTATATTTTGTCCGAGTCTTTGGCTTAGCAACCAAACCAACGTGTATTCTTATAAATAATTAGCTAACCCTTCCACTCCAAATTCACCCAAAGTCACCACCCAAATGTATCCCATCCGTTTCCGTTTCCATTAATGTTATCTTACACCTACACCCCACAACCCTTTAAAAGACCTCTTTGACAGTAATGAATAATGCTTGCGCCTAGCGGTGGAGGTTTGATCCTTTACCAAGCCTATGGTAATTGTTGGATCGTTTTAATGAATAGATCTTAACCTTCAGCTTGCAAAGAGTTGCTCCTTTAGATAATTCTAAAGCAACAATAATGAAACACTGTGTAAACACTATTGATTATGCGGAATCTAATCAATAATGCTAAGAAGAACAATATTGAATATCACAAAAGAACTTTTTATATTAAACTTTGAATCTGCCTAGGTTGCGGATTACAAACTATGATTACTATTCGATCTCTATGATATGTGTAGAACTATATCTACTAACTATGCCTAGGGGTTCCTTTATAGACCTAAGGAAACCCCAAAGGTTTTTTTTACAAAATGCGTATAAAGATAATGCATACCTTTCCTAAGATATCTCATGCATAACTTAACTCTAAATAACTTCGTGCGTAAGCAGACATAACTATTAACATAAGCAGTATTAACTAAATAACACTACAGAACTTACATAAGATAATCCTTCTACCAATACAACTATTCGAACAAGCATAACTAACTAGTAAAACACTACATCATTAATTTTGGTTAAACAAAATTCCAAACAATCCTCCCCCTAAACTTGAACTTCCACTTGTTTCACTTACAAGTTTCTCCAGTTGTCTTTAGTTTGGGCTTTTGAGAATTTATATCCAAATATTTCTTTAAGTCCTTAGCTTCTCTTGAATAGTGATTTATTTGTTGTTGATTTGAAGACAGATCATACTTTGGCTTTTAATCTTTAACAGCATCTCATCCTCTCTGCATCACAGCTCCACAACAACATCCAACTAAGTTGGCTTTGTAGTTTTTGGCTAACTACCAGCCATCAACGGATTTGATATGTCTTTACCATGAGCCATTTACTATGGACTAGTCAATGCTTTATTGCAATAACATGGTGCATTGATAACCTTATATATAACACCCTGTGTTTTCAAGTCACTGACGACGTCGATAAATCCACAATGTACCTTTTGTATTATACGCGTTTGCTTTAAATCGTAAATGTTAAGCTAAATCGCGTAAGCTAAAAATTAGCGTTCAATGTAAACGGGCATCAAACAATTAAGCGTTTACATCAAGCAAGTATTAAATAATTATTTTTAGAATAATTATGATCATTGTTCATTTATTTTTTTATCGGTTACGTATTATATTCGTTTCGCGATAAAGTGCGTTTAGGCATAACCGGAAGCACGTTAATTAATCTACGCTTCAACAAATACCCACGATTGTACCCAATACCTAAAGTTTTATTAAATTACCTAAGTTAATATTACTTTACATATTGTACACAAGAAAAATCAAACAATATACAAATGCTTGCAAGTAAACATCTTTATTATAAAAGCTACAAGTTGTAACTTGCTTATATTTTCACTAGATGTTGTATTAGTTATCAAAAGGCTTCTAGAAGCCTTTTGCTTCTCAAAAACCCACGGCAACAACACTTGGAGACCAAAGAGCACTCATTTTTCATACAACAAAGTCTTGTACATCTTTTGCTCATTAAAAACCTAGCTAGTGTTGTCTCTTTGACCAAAGACCAAGAAACAAGATCCATAAAACCCTCAAGGTGTTTTTGACTAGCTAATGCACACTTTTTGACCAAGGACTACCATATATACATGTATACTAGTGTAAGAAACTCATAGATATCAAAACACTTAGCTAAAAATCACAAAAACACTCCCTTTGGCTCTTCAATAGGCCACGGCCTCAAACCCCCTTAATAACAAATCCATACCAAATTTTCTACAACCTATACACACATACACACATCCTTCCTAATATATTCTAAGGCATTTGCAAGCATTGGCTAACCATATTCAAGCTTTAATCAAGAAAAGGAGGGGGCAAAAATAAATTAAGGGTTTCACTTGGAAAACTAAGGTTTCTTGGTTATAATCTTGGGTTTAAAGTCTAATAAAAGGGTTTAGCACTTACTTGTCATCACCATACATCATCCCATTAAGATTATCTAAAGCCTTTAACTTTTCATTTATATGATTATATGTATATGTGATATTTATGTAGTAAAATCACCATTTAGGACATGTTAACTTGTAAACTTTGATTTTTTTCTTTGTAAATGAAAGTTTTTATAAACATGACACATGTTGTATGATTATAATATGAATTATAAATGATACATAAGTGTTTTACAATCTTGGTTTAAGCTAAAATATTTATTAATGCCAAATTAATGGGTTTTTAATGGTTACATTAGAAAGCTACAGTAAAAGGAGTAAATGACTTTGTAAAATGTGTTAATATTGTTTTCCATGAACTTTTGTACATTTCATATTAATGATAAAAAGAGGTTTATAACAAAATTAAAGACTTACACACTATTGGTTTATGTGTTAAAATAAAATTGGTATAAAGAAGTGATAAAAGTATTACTAATGAAGATTATGGTTCAAAAATGTTATAATGGACTTAATGACTTTGACAAATGGATAAATTTTGGACTTATGAACCCCCCTAAAAGAAAAATTTAAAAAATTATTTTTTATAATATAATATAGTATATTAAGAGTGTGGTGAAAAACTGTGAACTTACTAGTTTAAAAAGTATATAAAACAAGTTTAATAAATAAGTAAATATATAGATATTAAGGGGCTGTTTGGAATCAAATTCCAAATAGTGGATATTATGTTTTATAAATATTCTACATCTCGTAACAATTCCAAAAAGGTAAGAAACTTGTCAAACAGATAAATAACGAAAAAGTTACGCTAATTACGAGTTATACGTAAATTAAACGGATTATAAAAATAGGACATTTATAAAAATTCTCTGTAAGTCAGCAAGTTGGTATATTTTTAACAAAAAAACACATTTTATAATTCTAACATGAATAAGAATCAAAGAATTTTTAATTAATAATGAAGAAGTTTATGATATTCCGCAGAAATTCAGTACTTTATTTATTAAAAGTTGTTACAAAAACTTTTATAAACTATGAACAGTAAAAACACTATTCATGACAGAAACTTTTATTTTTGTAAACCTTATAAATTGATAGAATTTTCAATAACGAGAGCGTGCTCGAAAGAATCGCTAAAACGGAGCTATAACGAATAAAATACGACGTTTAACGCGAGTGTTAAATGTTAAATTTTAAGTTAAAAAAAAAATATTTAACTGTTGAACAGTAAAAATCATTGTATTCATTAAAGAGGACATGACTTCCCCAAATGTCCTATTTTTGATACGTCAACTTATTACGAAAGCGTGACGAATAAAACGAGAGAAAACAGAACTTGAAACCAGAAGTTAATGTCATATTCCTATAATGATCTTTAAAATGTTTACAATTTAGTAAATATGTTTTCATAATTACTAATAGATGGTGATGTAGCTACATAAGACATGCATATGATGTTAGTTAATCAAAGCGATTAGTGCTTATACGACCTATGATAATTTAGGTTGCATTCAATCTTTTACGTGACGCTTTATCTGCGATATTTGGATTATCTGAACACAAGGTGAGTTCAAACCCCACATTTTTACGATTTCAATGTATTTATAACTTTTGGGGTGAAACAAGCTTTGGTTTTATAAATTGGACGCAATGTATATTTATATTGCTTACATGTATTGCCTAAGTAGCAATAACCCAAGTTGAGCCCCATTATCATGGACTGTCAATTTCATAGATGTAGTTGTGAAATTACAATATGGTGAGCGCGAATGTTAAGAATAGATCTATTTGGATTGACCTCCCTGTCCGTCGCGATTAGCTATCACCGGAGAATAGAACGTATAGCATGACGGATTCGGATGTTAGGTTGAACATCCAAATCGTGCAGAAATTGCAATATGATATTATATGCGATAAAGATTGTCGAGCTCATGTCAAGAGCTTAAGGAAAACGTAATCGGATTTTGTGATGTCTGCATCTGTTGCTTTATCACGGGGAAAGTCTTGCGGTCCTGCATATTATATTTTACTAACCTATGAATTCACCAACATTTTTGTTGACATTTTAAAGCAATGTTTTCAGGTGGTCAATAGGCACGAGGTGCGAGGGATACATTGGTGGTTTTGATTTGGATATCATGCATTAAAGATTTTGTCGCATTGCATTATGTATAACTGTTATGGGCTAGAAACTTTGTAATTTTGAACAAGAGGACAAGTGAAGCTTCGGCTTATGTAACAAATACTTTATTAATTCCAATGTATCAGTTTTAAACGACTTTTTGGTCGTTCTATATACATCTTGTGTTATTGATCTATGAAGTAACACGCCCCGGAGATCCTTATTCCGCTGCGACCCATTTTGGGGGTGTTACATTATAGTTTTTAGCAAACTATCAGCTATCAACGGATTTGAGATCTCTTTACCAGTAGCCATTTGCTCTGGAATAGCCAACTCTTTATTTTAAAAACATGGTGAGTTGATTACCATACAGTTTTTGGTAAACTTTCAACCATCAACGGATTTGAGAAGTCTTTACCATAAGCCGTTTGCTTGTGGACTAGCCAGTTCTTATGCCTGTTAAGCATGGTGAACTGATGACCATTTGTTGTGTGGTGATTAAACCAACACTTAAACAATCCTTCCCAATTCCATCATAGTCCATAGTTTCCAAAAAAATATGCTCACTGCTACTGAGAGACTCATCACTTTCTTATCCCAGCTTGCTTCTCAATCATCTTCAGGAGTTGATAACAAACTTCATCCATTGTTCCATCTAGAAGCTTCATCTTTAGCATTACTTGGCAAGCATCTTTTGACAAAGGATATTTTCTATCTGCTAACATATATATAGTAGATGCATCCAATATTAGGCAATGTACTGCACAAGTAGGATAGTCCCTCAATTAAGTATCTTCTGTTGAAGTGGCAAACGCCATAAAAAAAAAAAAAAAAAAAAAAAAAATAAACAAAAAATAAAAAAAAAAATAAAAAAAAGAAAAAAAAAATAAAAGAAAAAAAATAAAAAAATTTAAAATAAGAAAAAAAAAAAAAAAAAATATAAAAAAAAAAAAACAAAAAAAAAAAAAAAAAAAAAAAAAAAAAATCAAAAAAAAATAAAAAAATAAAATAAAAATAAAAGAAAAAATATACATCATCACTAAGAGGTGGATCAAACATGGTCTTGAGATCACCCTAAAGTACTCTGTCATACATCTCTTCAGGTCTATTTGCCCCATACTTCTTTATCACCAATCTGTACAACTCTATAAGATCGTCTCTTGAAAAGTCTTTAAGTATGGCTCCAAAACTCATATAAATTTTATCAGAACCATCTCTTCTTATGATCTGATAAGCAGCCTTTTGACTTGATTGAGAAATGATCTTCCAATTAACAATAGTAGGAGGTTTTGTAGCAGTTGGAATAGCATCTACTCCAATCTCTGATTCTGATGAAGCATCTTTGACTTTATCTTTCACAAATGCTTCTCTTTCATTGTTAAACTCATCTTGTGCAGTCTTGACAATATTTATTCACTTTCTTGCCTTTTGCTTCCTTCTCTTTCCTGTTTTCTTAATTGGTACTTTAGCTTCTTCTTCCTTTACAACTTCATCTTTTCCCTTTGTGATTGAAGCATCCTCAATGTCAATCTTCTATTTCTTTGAAGTTTCTTGTTCTAGCTATAATCCATGTCTTTTCACTCTTGCTTCAGTTTCCATGGGCACAAAGCTTTTAATACTATCAGCTTTTCAAATTCAGTCTTCAACTCTTCAAAAGAAAGCTTCTTCAATTGAGACAATTTCCATGAGCTCTGATTCTTAAGAAGGTACTCATGTACCTCTGTTGTGCGTGTGTCATTGGCTTACTCTTTGTTTATGCTTTAGCTTTTTGTTCATCATAGAACTTCTTCTTCTCATTATCATTTTCCACATTCCATTTTGCAAAATCATCATTGCTTATACTTTCTCCCTGGAGACTCTTGACTACCTCTGTATTAGCTTCCAATTTTGCCCTAATGGTGTCCCAATCTTCTTCAGTATAGAACTGTGCAGCTTCTTAAACTATAGCCTTTCTTTTTAGTTGTTGCTCTGACAATTCTTGTTCTTCCTGCACTCTTTTGGCTACCATCTTATCTAAATGAATCTGTTTTGCAACTTCTTCATCCATTTGAGCTTGCAATCTTATAGCCTCTTCCAATCCAGCTTCTTCTTGTCTTATTTGTTCTTTAGTCTTATGAGTAGCCTGGATATCCTCTTCAACCATCTGAGCTTTTCCTTCCCTTTGACCCTTTTTAGGAGAAAGAATTATACTAGAAGTACTAATTGATGTTCTACCAGTATTCAACTTTAGTACTACTAGCATTTAAATACTATCAATACCAGTGTTAAACCTCACACTACCATTTATTAATCTCATCCTCAGCATCCAATCCAGTATTAATGTTTTTAGCTATTGACCTTGCTCTCCTCCTATATCTCTTGCCCTTATCAGTCGACTTTGCTTTGCTAACACTTTGAGAAGCAACTTTTGACAAAGTTTTAGCTGCCTCCAAGATTGTAGGACTGATTTCTTCTTCTTGAGCCTCCCCTGAAGCTTTTGTAGGAGTAACAAAATCTGTTGACTTCTCTTTCATGGATTCTCTAAACAAAGAGACTAGAGGATCATCATCAATATCCTGAATTATCCTCCCCTGATCCTCTGGTTCTTCACCCTTTGATGCAGATACAATTACCTTCTTAGATTTCCTCTTCAAATCTATTTCCAGAGATTTCACCTTCTTTACCAATTTAAGCACAACATTCCCTAGTGTTTTTTTGGTTTCCTTCAACTCTTTCTCCAAACTAGTAACCCTGGTCACCAAGTTAGGTACAAGTATCATCAATTCCTTGAGTTGTATACTGGCCTCGGCACTTCCTGATATGTTACCTTCAGGGAGAGGTGCTTCATAGGACCTAGGTGATAAGTAATGAGGTGGTGAGTAAGGTGGTGATTGAAAGCGGTGAGTTAAGTGGTGATTGAAGTGGTGAGTGAGGTGGTGATTGAAGTGGTGAATAAGGTGTTGATTGAAGAGGTGATGATGGAATAAGTAGTGATGGAATAGGTGGTAGGGATGTGGATGACAGTGGATCAACAGGTACGTGATGAGGTTCAGCTGGTTGTACTGATCCGTCACCTTGATCTATAGCTGCACCTGCCAACATAGCAGGCAGCAATGGTATAAAATCCCATGCATAACCCCTTTTCATGTTTGCAAAAATCTTTTTTGTCAAAGTTGAGGCTAAATACTTTCCTTTATATTCAGTGTTAATGTCCAAAATAATTTGTAAAAATCTTAGATACATTAAAAATTTTGTATTACTCTTTAAGTTATGAACCATTCCATCAAAAATCATTTTAGAAAAATTATAATCCTATTAACTAGAAACGTATTAAACAGTAGCAACAGTACTACCAAATTGATCCCATCCACCAAACTTAGGGCTTAAGCAGTGTAAAATATAATGGATTAAAAATTTCCATTGGGGTGAAAAATTCTTTTTCCAAAAAGTTAAATTACACTCAGTAACATACCCCAATGTGGCTAATCCAGCATATATTTTAGCATCTGATAAATTATGTATTCCTATTGCATCTGCCAATTGAAGTTTACTTCTGACAGATGCCTTAGTAATAGTATACTCTTTAGAGTCTATAGATGCTACTAATTGTTGAGTCCCATTAGCAAGTGTTCTGACTGTGGCAGTTTGCCAGAACTGTTTGACTAGGGAGTCATAGATAGTAGGATTATGAGTTAAGGCATACCTAAGAGATGTACCTTTAAGAAAATCCACTACCTCAGTGAAACCAACACTTTCATTTGGTTTCTTCAGGAAAGCTACCATATTATGCTTGTCTGAGTACTTTAGATTGGCCATATGAACACGTTGATGAACAAAAGTCATAAGAATTCAAATTCTAGTGTTGGGTTTGATACGAGTGAATTACTAAGTACTGGTAGAGAGAGAGAATTGAGTTTTTATCGATGAATAACAAGGTTTCTTATTGGACCGACTGTAAAAGAAGTTTCTTTAGAGCAAAGAAAGATATTTTATAGAATAAAGTGCAGTAATTATCCAAATAGAAAACCTATCTTAGAAGTATGCGCCGTAAAAATCTCTAACGGTAATATTTAAATAAGAAAAATCAATTTTCCCTCACCAGCACCAACGGTCATCTACCAAACTTAACATTAGCCTACCAGTACTAATATAGTCTTCCAGAATTAACTTATAGACTACCAGAATTAACTTATAGACTACCAGAATTAACTCTAGTACTTAGTACTTACAAACCATATATGAGTAGAATTGGCAGTACAGCTTCTATCCATCCTCAAATCCATGCTTATCCTAAAATAGTTAGTCAAAAACAAGAAAAATGCTATAGTATATCATTAACTAGAACTAACTATTTCCTAACTACCAGTATTAATACCCTAGAATTAATATTAACTAGAAGTACTTACTACCCTTTACAACCTTTACAATTTTAACATCCCCTCAAATGTAGCTACAGATTTAACATTCCAAAGCTAACCACCAAAAAGTTAAATCTTGTGACATCAAATCCTTTAGTGAGAAGGTCTGCAACATTAGAATCTGTGTGAATCTTGATAACTTCAATCAGTCTCTTCTCATAACAATCTCTTATAAAATGGAAACGAATCTCAATATGCTTGGTCCTTGAATGAGCAACAAGATTCTTGATAACACTTATAGTTCTTTCATTATCAATATGGATTTTGGTGTTCATGAAATTGAAACCATAATCCATCATCTAATTCTGTATCCATAATACTTGCCCACAACAGTTAGCAGCTGTAACATATTCTGTTTCAGTAGTAGAATTTGCCACAATAGTCTGCTCTTCTTCCAAGAAATTAACATCCACCTGTTGTTGATTTTCTGTCAAGGCTGGCTCCTCCATAATCACTATCTGAGTAAGCTTCAAGTTTAAAAGGTGAATCCCTAGGATACCATAAACCTAATTTGGGTTGATGTTTGAGGTACCTAAAAATCCTTTTCACTGCATTTAAGTGTGAGGCTTTTGGAGTGACTTGAAATCTAGCATAGGCACAAACAACAAACATGATGTCTGGCCTTGATGTAGTCAAATACATTAGAGAGCCAATCATAGACTTGTAGACATGTACATCTACATCTATACCATCTTCATCCTTGAACAGTGGTTTATTAGACTCAATAGGAGTAGTAGCTGTTTTGATGGACAAAAAATCAAACTTATTTAAGATGTCAGCTACATCTTAAAGTCCCAAAAAGAATGTGAGTTCACCCATGGAACTCATCTGGAATCTTTTATGCATACATTCTTCAAACTCTGTACACATAGACTTCTTAGTAGAGCCAAAAATAATATCATCTACATACACTTGGACTAACATAATGTCACTCTTTTTCTTCTTGATAAACAATGTTTTGTCTATGGTACCTCTTCTGAAACCATTTTCCATCAGAAAAGAAGAAAGTGTCACATACCAAGCTCTAGGAGCTTGATGTAGACCATAAAGAGCTTTAATCACTTTATAGACTTTGTTTGGATGAGTAGGATCAACAAAACCTATAGGTTGATGAACATACACTTCCTCTTTAATAGTGCCATAAAGAAATACACTTTTAACATCCATTTGGTAGACAGTAAATCCCATGTATGATGCAAAGGCTAAAAATAACCTAATTGCCTCAATTATGGCAACAGGTGCAAAAACCTCATCATAATATATATCGTCCTCCTGTATAAACCCTTGTGCTACAAGCCGTGCTTTGTTTTTCACAACAATACTTTTCTCATCCCTTTTATTCCCGAAGACCCACTTTATGCAAATTACCTTTTTCCTATATGGCAAATCAACAAGTACCCACATCTTCTGTAGTTTGAACTGAAGCAATTCTTCTTGCATTGCTCAACCCAGCTTCATCTTGTAAGGCTTGTATATACATGTTTCCTCTTAAGAAGTAGAAACATGCAAACAAATAGTTTTGATGATCCTTGTGATTTGTTTTGATCTGTTTGTGAATGTAACTTACCAAGGCTTGTTGTGCTGAAAAATCCTTTTGAATCTTCCCTCTTGTTAGAACTGTTGATGTAGGATCTCCTAGAATTTGTCCTTTTAGATGAACCCTTATGAATCTGAATTGTGTAAATAGGACTAACAGCAATGGTGTTTATCCAAGTTGTTTGGATAATCAACCACTACACCCACATCTTCATCATCATCATAAGCTCCATTGAATATTCCATCATTTGGAAGAGTATCAGAAGCATCTTCCAAGTCAGGCATATTTGGATCAATGGGTAAATCAGCATTAGGGAGAGTAGATGCATCAATAGGTATTTTTCCTCCAAGATAGACAAATGATGATTCACCAGCATTTGCACCTGTAGAACTACTAGCAGCACTAACATATGGTGTTTTAGACATATCGGTACTAACAAATGGCATATTAGTACTAACATATGGCCTATCAGTACTAACAGATGGCCTATCAGTACTAATTGTTGTATACTTTGTAGCTTTACTCCTTCTTTTGAGATGCAATTCTCCTCTTTTCTTCTTCAAAGGCTTGTCTTGAAACATCATCCATAGCTTTAGCAGCCAATTCTTGAGTAACCATTTTCTCAAGTTCATCTTGCAAGTCTTGTTCACTTTCCTTGTTAGCAGCATCTTCTGAATCTTGTACATCATTTTCTTTAGGAGAACTTTCAGAAGGTTTTTCATGTGCAGCTAGAGGAACATCTTCTACTGGAATCCTTGTCCTATGAGGTTGTAGTGGAAGCAGTATGTATTCCTGAGTAGGTCCTTTATCTTTTCCTGATGAACCTGCAACATAAGAATCTTGTGTACCTGCATCCACATTAACTTGATTTTCTACACTAACAGGAATATAATTCATTGAATTGGTGAGAAAATCAAGATCAAACATCCAATTAGGACCAGTTCCTGTCACATTTGGTTGATCTTCAAGAAAATTGATGTGCAGATTCTCTTCAACCCTTTTGGTTCTTTTGTTGTATACTCTAAAGGCTTTACTAGAGGTAGAGTATCCAAGCAAATAACCTTCATCAGATTTCCCATCAAATTTGCCCAAGGAATCTAAGGTGTTCAAAATAGTCAAGGGGCACCCAAAAGGTCTCATAAAACTAATACTAGGTGATTTACCTATTAATAGTTCATAAGGTGTCTTATTTTGAGGTTTGGTCACTAATACCCTATTCAGTACATAGCAAGCAGTATTAACTGCCTCTGCCCAAAATGGGATAGGTAAAAGTGAGTCTGCTAACATAGTTCTAGCTGCCTCAATTAGGGTCCTGTTTTTCCTTTCTGCAACACCATTCTGCTGTGGAGTTCTAGCTACACTAAACTCCCTTTTGATTCCTTTCTTAGCACATAATTCATTCATAGCATGGTTCTTAAACTCTGTCCCATTATCACATCTAATGATTTTAACATTATGACTCAATTGGTTTTCTAAGCCTATGATAAGATTACAAAGGATTTCAGATGTTTCATCCTTGGTAGCTAAGAAAAATACCCAACTAAATCTGCTGAAATCATCAGTCACAACCAAGCAGTACCTTTTCTTGTTAATGCTTTCTACAGAGACAGGTCCAAATAAGTCCATATGAAGTAATTCTAGGGGCTTTCTGATGATTCTTTCTAACTTGGCCTTACAGGAGGCCTTGTGTTTCTTACCCTTCTTGCAGGCAACACAAGTGGTCAATCACAAAAACATTTTAGGTAAACCTCTAACTAGGTGACCTTTAACAAGTTTATTTATATTTTTGAAATTCACATGACCTAATCTCCTGTGCCATAATTTAGACTCATCTGCTGTTGCATTTGCATATAAACAAGTTATACCTCCAGAAGGAACAATGTTCTTTAAATCCAAGTTGTACACATCATCCTTTCTAGGAGCTCTAAGTACAACTTGACTTTCATCCAATAAGCTAAAAGCAAGGAGACAAGATAAGGCATTCATACGTAGTACAAAGGACACTATATTTCTTGTCACACATTTGTGAACACAGAGAAAAGGTTTAAACTTAAGTTCATCCTACAAAATAAACATCATCAAATGTCAAAATAGCAGTTTGATTTTACTTACCCATTATTTTACATCCTGGGATCACTCCAAAAGCTACAAAGCCTCCATTGAAATCTTTATAGTCAGAAAGATAAGCTTTGTTACCAGTCATATGGCTAGAGCAACCACTATCCACCACAACATGATCCTATAATAAGATCTCTGGATTACCCTGCACAAAAAGTAAGAGAATTAGTATCTCTTAGGGATCCAAGCCATTACAGACTTGGAAATCCCTTTTGGGTCAACATAACACCACGGCTTATTGAGCATAAATATCCACAGTCTGTTGAAACACAGATCCAAGTAATGTTCCCTTAGGCCTCCAAACCCATCTTGACTTTTTATAGTCAGTATCCAGCTTACCATTACCAGTATTAACTACTGCTCTTGTCCTAGCAGTACTCATATTTTGAACCCCAAAAGTTTTAACATCTTGTTTTAAGTCTTTGGGTCTAAAAGCTGGTTTTGTGTAGTAAGACCTCTTGATAGGTGAACATGAGCCTCTTGGTCTTACATTGTCCATTCTTAGGTAAATAGGTCTGGTAACATAAACAGGCCTAGCAGTACTAACACTTGGCCTAGCAGTACAAACAGGCCTAGCACTACAAATACTTGGCCTATGCAAACCTGTTCTTGTTAGTACTCCTGATGGGACAAAAGTCTTACTTAAATGTGGGTATTTTGAAAAGTTTTGATGATTAACCCTTTTAGTATTATCCCATACTGGTTTGCCCTCCCTTTGACCAGTATTAACCACATTTTTCAGCTTAGGCTCTTGACTCTTTTTGTCATGAAAATTACAATCTTTGATCAGATGGTCAGTACTTTTACAAACAAAACAAGCTTTTACTTTCCTAAAACCAATTCCTTGTTTCTTAGAATTTTGACCACTTTTATCATCTCTAGTCTTAACTGTTTGAGTCTCAGGTCTAACTGTTTGTACTTCATACTCTTCTTCCTCATCATCTGAGTTCCAATCCTTAATGATAACTCTATGTCTGTTAATTTTAGGATTAGACACAACTGACTCACTGGCTGACTTAGGCTTTTCAGCATTTGTTGCAGTCTCACTTGTTTTAGTATTAAGCTCAGTTTTTGTGACTCAATGATTTTATTCCTAATGGCATATTCATCTAACCCTGCAAATGATATGTCTGCTCTTGGGGTTAAGAAGTTCCCTGTTATGGGAGGGGGAACAACTTTATACCTATTCTTTGAAAATCTATCATTTTCTGGTGTGTTCTCTTCATCACTTGATCTAACATCAAAAATACTCAAACTATTCTCACTATCAGTTTCATGATTGCTACTTAATTCATTCAATTGTGTGCTATATCCTAAACCTGTTTTATCTCTGGCACTCATTTGACTGTTAAGTATTTCATCAAGATTCTTGGACGATTCTTCCAATTTTGCAATCTTATTTTTTAACTCATCTCTTTCCTTAACAACTTTCTCTAATTTCATATTTAAGTTGTTAATTTTTATTTCTCTACATTTAAGCTCATAGTTTTGAAATTCATATTTCTCACCCCAAGCCAATTCATTATTTTCATGTCAAAGAATCTTATATTCTAGTGACTCTAAGGCTATCTCATAACCCCTGATTTCTAGTTTTGCTTTGTTATGTTTTTCTCTTTCAGTATCATAGTTTGTTAGGAATTATTGTAAACAGACTTAAGTCTGGTAGACATAGTTCAGTCTGGTAGACATAGTTAAGTCTGCCAGTACTAAGTTAAGTCTGGCAGTACTATAGTTAGTACTGATCTTCTCTAGTTAAGTCTGTTTATGTAACAGAATAGTGATAATAGTTATCTTAGAGATATCTTAGGAGATATCTTAGGAGATATCTTAGGAAAGGATATGCATTATCCTTTCACACGTTTGTAAAGCCCATTAGGGTTTCCTTGGGGATCCAAACCTAATAGAAATCAATAGCAATATACGAAGTTAGTTTTACAATTGTTCTTCTTAGTACCTGTGTTAAGATTCATTTTTCTTTGAAGTCCATATTCCTTCCTGTCCTTTAAATGAACTTCTTTACTCTGACAGTCAACATAGCTACATGCCATCAAAGATCCAATTCCTCCAAGTCATCTCCATACCATATCTGCCTGAACATTCCTCATTCTCGAAGTTTGAGGAACTGGTTGTTGGTTGTGCAAGGAAGGAGTAAGCTACATCATGAGCACATGGAGTAGATGGAACTTGATTAATTCCACCAGCAGTACTAACCCCAAAATCTCCACTGGTAGTACTAACTTCATTAGTACTGCTAGTGTTCTTAGAGGAGAGAAAAGCCAAATTCTAAGAAGCAGAGTTGGAACCTGAAGACCTTTTCAACACATCTTCATAAACCCTAAGATTGTTGTAAAGGTCATCAATATCAATCTCATCAATGTCTGGCTATTCGTCATGATGAGGGCAATCTGATTCCATAAAGAAGGAAGACTTTTAAGGAACTTCTGGTTGATATCTTCCTTTGATATTGGAGCACAATGAACCTCTAATTAACTTATCAGTTTTTGGAATCTATCATAAGCTTTGTCCAAGCTTTCATTTGACGCAGTAGAAAAATTTTCCAAATTGATGTTTTGAGAACATTTTTTCTGCATCTTCCTTGGATTCTCCAATACCACCAAACCTCGGTTTTGATTGCCTTCCCAGATTAGCTTTAGCATTTGGCAACATTGTGAAACTGAGAGGTTATATCATCAGTAATTGCTAAAGCAAGATGCTTTTAATCTCTTTCTTGATTCCTTCAGCAGCAAGTTGTTTGGCAGGTAAACTTTAAGGTTATAGTGAGAAGGAGGAGCAGAAGACCAAGATTGATCTTCCTGTTGGTTAGGTTCGTCTTCAGATCTCCATTGACGAATAACATCCATAGGTATGGTCTGTATGACAGAAATATTGTCGCATTCTTTCTCATGCTCCAATATCGTAATCTCCCTTCCTGATTGATAGGTGAATCTTTATAGGCAGTGAAGTGGTGGAGGAACGTCTTGTTCTGCATCTTATACCATTGAGTTCTTCTTATTCAGAGTTTCCACACAAGATCTGATACCACTTGTTGGATCGAATTACTAAAGAGATCTTAACCTTCATCTTGCAAAGAGTTTGCTCCTTTAGATAATTCTAAAGCAACAATAATGAAACACTGAGTAAACACTATTGATTATGCGGAATCTAATCAATAATCTAGAAGAACAATATTGAATATCACGAAAAGAACTTTTTATATTAAACTATGGGAATCTGGCCTAGTTACATATTACAACTATGATTACATTCCATCTCATGATCAGTGTAGAACTATTATCTACTAACTATGCCTAGGGTTCCTTTTATAGACTAAGGAAACCCTAATGGGCTTTACAAAACGCGTATAAAGATAATGCATATCCTTTCCTAAGGTATCTCATGCATATCTTTAACTCTAAATAACTTTTGCGTAAGCAACTTAACTATTACATAAGCAGTATTAACTATTTAATACTACCAGTACTAACTATGATAATCCTTCTACCAGTACTAACTATGTAATTAGCAGAACTAACTATAATACACTAACAGAATTAAGCCTGTTATACAAAATTCCTAACAAAAACAAAAATTTCATTTTCACAGACTCTAGAGACAGCGTCATGATTAACATACGACGCCGTCACCACGACACTTGTGACGGGGTCACTAGAACCCTGACGGCGTCAAACGCCCAGGTTTCGAAATTTTAAAGTTTTTAATTATTATTGAAAATAAAACTTGCACGACATTTAATATATTTATTCTTACATTATAAACCTGCAAAACCTAATGAATTAACAATTCTTTCATCCTATCTATCGAGTCAAACCCTAAATTCATATTGTATATTGGTAAATCGCACATTTTATGCTTGGTATAGTTGTCTTTGTCTTTGATTACAGGTTATATTTGATGAGAAGAAGCTTGGATGTTCTTAGGAAGTTTCATTAGATGAGGAGGACGATTTAACCGTTATCGCCATGTTTTCTTTCCATTACTGTAGGAATCCAGGGGAGTACTAGTTTATTTTCCTATGTTTTCTTTTCTCTTTATTCTGTTTTAACGGGTCCTTCTAGAGAAAATTGGGGACAATGTTCAATTAAGTGTTGAGGGAAAAATATTCCTCTAGAAATATTTCTTTCATTTGTCATTTGCCTTGTCTTTAAAAGGATGGGTAATATATCAAAACATAGCATAAAAGGTGATTTTACCTCAAAAAATTTTAATTTTTTTAGGACTAACCAACAAAAACAAGTTGATTACTAGCGTCCATGGATTAGGAATTTATATGACTAGCACAATAACCCTTATAATATTCACCCCCACTATGTGAGGTTCGCCCTTTAGATATTATATCTTTGCTTGTTTCGAAGTTAAGGAGCTGTGAGCAAACCATGTGTGTCTATTCCGTGTTTGGATGTATATGCGTGGTTTTGTTTCCATTTTCAAAACATTGGTACTATACTTTATAAACTATTTCATTCCTTTTAATATTTTTATCATTCATCGTGATTTTAGGATTATAAGAGTATACCGGTTAGCTAGCATATTAAGTTCTAGAAAACTTTGTTTTTGTGATGCATTCTGCGACTGCATAGTAAGTATTAGGAATTTGCTTGATAAGAGGGCATTATAGATTAACCGTGTTATTTACAACCTGTAATGGTTATTGATGGTCACCCCCCCCCACAGATCATTTTAACTATCCCCACCCTTGTCATGCACACTCAACTTTTAGTGTAGGATACCCTAATAGTAGTACAATCCCTTCGAGCCTATCCTTTTTCATGGTTTCTCATATTTTTTTTGGTTATTCCAGACTTTTATTTGAAGTGCATTTGTCACCCTTAAACTAAGTGGTGCTACACCCAAAAAGCTTAGCCTGCCTTATATGTACTTGCCTAGTAATTATTGTGATAACAAAAGGTTATATTATTTTTGTATACGGTCTTGCTAAGTCCTTATCCTTGTAAATATGAGTTTTGGGACTGATTAGGATATCATGGTAGTATTTATTTCGCAGAATGAGTATGCGGATGAAAAGTTAAGTCACTACCCCATATGTTTGTCATATGATTCTTCCATGTTATTTTGATTACACCTCAAATCGGGTCATTAGTTTAGAATTGTAAATATCGAGCATGTAAAAAGCTCAAGTGTAGGGGGTTCGTATTATAAACCCTATGTGATGTAATATGTTTATTAAAAAATATAAAAAATAAAAATGAGAAGATAAGAAATAGAAAGAGATTTGATATAGGAGTTGTGTAGAGTTTGTAGATCTACGTTCCCGAAATTGTTGGCTAACAACCAAACCAAAAGTTTATGCGTGTAAGTAATTTAGCTAACCCTTCCACCCCAAATTCACTCTAGTCACCACCCATATGTATATCCCATCCGTTTTTGTTCCATTAGATGGTTATCTTACACCTTCACCCCATAACCCTTTATAAAGGACCTCTTAGTTTAGTAATAAATAATACTTGACCTAGCGGTGGGGTTAGATCATTTACAAGATATTAAGTCATTAATTAATTTACAATATTCATATGGTAATTTATATGTTATGACAGGAATGAGTGTTGATTTTCCATTTCCTCCATATGTTATAATCATTATTACACCAAGTGGAATGAGAGAATCCCAAACACTTATGTAAGGTGCTAGTATATACTTTTCGTGCTTTTATTTACGAGGTCTAGAAGGTTGTGTTGTAAATATGTTTAAAGAGTAGGTAAAATGACCCCTCATATTGTTATTGTCTAGGTAAAAAAGCCCATTTTCTTGAGGAAAATCAAATCCCAAGTGTAGAGGTATTGATAGACTGGTGTTATTTTATTTACTTTTTAGGGTCATTTAACCCATAATCATGAATTTATGCTCCTAAAATAGGTACTTAATCGTTCCTTTTCAGGTATTTCTCATTTGGAAGGCATTTGGAAGAATTACACGTGACTTGGGCTTATTTAGAGAAGAAACAGACAATACTACGGACCTACACCAACATTGATCAAGAATTTCTCTACAGTGGCTGGAGACGGCGTCACAGATATAATGTGACGCCGTCACCACGAAGATCAAGATGGCGTCACATGATTCCACGATGGCGTCAGAGCATACGACCCAGCCCATTATCTAGAATATTATCTTTCATGACGGCGTCATGATAAAAACGCGACGTCGTCACAACGTTTTTCCTATATATACAAACCCGGATTTAGGGTTTTGAGTGGGTAACTTTAGAATAAAAAGAGGGTACAAACCCTAGTTCATTTAGCAGATGTAGGAGACAATTTTAGGGCATAAAAACCATATTGTACCTCTTCTAATTCATGTTTTAATCAAGTATGGTTTACTTAATCATTCAATATGTCTATGTATTGTTTGATTTATTGTTCTTGCTTTATCTTTAACATGTTTGGCTAAACCTCCTATTGTGTTTATTTATGATTGTATGAAACCTGGAATGTAGATCTTATTGGTGTTGCTTCTAGTGATGGATGTGC
>BQNB010046187.1:0-11175 GCA_026074375.1 Tanacetum coccineum | reverse complement strand
ATGTGTATGCGTGGTTTTGTCGCCTTTTCTGGAACATTGGTATCAGTTACTTTAGGATTATGAGAATGTACCGGTAGTATATTAAATTCTATAACTTGTTATTGTGATGCATCGTGAGACCGCATAGTAAGTATCATGATTTGCTTGATAAGAGGCATTAGGATTTGTTAGAAATACGAAAAAGTGTCGTTCACTACCAATATAATTAGTCATAGCTTGTAGTAAGTTGTTAAGTTAAGTTAGAAAGCTAACCGGGCCAAAGGCCCATGGACAAGCCCACTTAGGGTCCATGGCTGGCCAAGTAAGGCATATATAAACCCTTTCCACACATGGAGAGGGTGTTGGTTGTTCATTTGTCACATTTTTCACTAAGCTAAGATTATCTTTCTTTCTCTCTCTAAGTGTTCATCCAACCATCTCTTTCTCTCTCTAAAACTATAAGTGAATCAATCCATACTTATGTTAAAAGATTCTACAATTGGTATCAAGAGCCATGGGGTGTTTGAGAAGGTTTTGTATGCGTTTGTTACTCATTTTAATTCGTGTAGTGTGGTTCGAATCTATCAAAGGTTTTAAAAACCATAAAGCTTTTAACTTTATTTCTTATTTATCTTAGTTTAGACTAGAAGTATAAGAAAATATTTCAAAAACCATAAAAATATCATCTTTTTGGTTAAAAATAGAATTTTGTACCAAGAATCTTGATTTCAAAATTTTCATGTCAAAAACGTTAAAGTTTGTGTTTTTAAGGTTCAAATAGTCTTAGATAGGTAAGAAGTACAAGAAAAATTGGGTAAAAACGTTAAAAAGTGAGTCTTTTTAAGATGTTTTATTTTTGAGTTTCGTAGTGTATTGGGCGATTTATACGTTTCTACAGGTGATTTATACGTTTTTGGTTCTATAGGCGATTTATACACTGTCACTTCCAAAGGCGATTTATACACTGTCTTTTACAAAGGCGATTTATACACTGTCATTTAACTAAGGAGATTTATTTTTAGTCAAATACACAGCAGCCAAACATAATACTATAGCACGATTCCCAGCAATAGAAACCCTAAAACTTTAAGTTTCTTTCATCTTCAAACGATTGTGACAGAAGTTGCAACAATATCTTCCAAGGAGATTAAGTTAAATGATAAGTAATCATAGTCGATCATGATCCTTCTTCCATGTTCAAATAAGTCGAATCTTCTAGTCACAATAGAATATACGACTTAGGATTTTGGAAACCCTAACTGCTATCATTAAGACACCAAGTTTATCATGTAACAAGAGATGTGAACAATTTATACCTTGCTAGTAGAGTTCTTCATGAATCATATTGATAGCTTCTGCCTTTCCTCCTGTCTAAAAAATTATATACAGCAACTTGGTGTATTCATATAATTATGAACCCTGGAATATTAAGATTCAATCCAGCTGCCAAATCATAGTTATATTAAGAACAACAATCATCTTGAAATCACAAACCAATAAACAACAACTCCTCAATAGTCATTGTGTCTTCTGCTTGACGAGATTTAGGGTTTATACAAAACCCTAATTGCACCAATTTAGACCTAAGTCCAAAACAGAAACTTTTGACATCTTTTTCCTTCATAGAACCGACACAAAAACACCTTGTGATCCTAGATCGAGAGCCACGAGGCTCTGATACCAATTGTTAAGAATCTTCTAAGCCCATCTAGGATATATTTTACAAATATCATTGATAACATATAAGCACAACAGAATTAATCAAAGAACACAATGATATTAAACAAGGTTTTACTATTAAACATCAAGCCCCACATATTATTTGATTAGAATAATATGGTTACCTACTGTAACAGGGATCAAGAGATCCTTGAGGCTAAACACTATAGACGTCTATCTTTTCTACTCTACAATACAAACACACGCCACACCTTTGGTACACACAGACTATACTAGTCGACTCTCGTGTGTTTGTTCTCTAAACCTATGTCTATGATCTCTTTATATAGGGAGAGATCAAGACTTACAAAGGAAGTAAATCAATTAGATAAGGAAACTATTTAAATCTATTTAAATCTTTCCTAATCTTTATCTTGAAGATCTTTGACCAAATCTTCCATCATTTGTAGGAAGTAAATCAATTAGATAAGGAAACTATTTAAATCTATTTAAATCTTTCCTAATCTTTATCTTGAAGATCTTTGACCAAATCTTCCATTATTTGTAGATTTCACATCTTGACAACTTTGGTCCTTATGTTTCATTCTTCTTCATTTAAGCACATGTAGTTTTGTAATCATCAAATCAATAAACCCAACAATCTTCCCCTATTTGATATTACAAAACAATCTTCATGAATGAAACTATCTTCAATGCTTCCCCTTGACTTATGAGTTCCTTAAACATGCCACCACACATAATAAGCTGCAAATCAATAACCTGTAATCTTAAACACACTTCCAAAAGTTTCACAATAGCATAAAAATCCATAAGCAAATCTTGTGAAAACCTTCTGATGTGAAACAAACGTCAAAACAAAACTTTATGTCAACCTTTGTAGCTTGAAAATCAAGTGTGTTTGTTGTCCAAAACATAAACAAGAAACCTTGACAGCATAAACTTTACTTTAATCATCATGGCAGCAGAAAGCTAACATAAACAAGATCAACTTGTGCTTGAACCTTAGCAGCATAAACTAATAATGCTAGCAGTACTAAATGTGTTATACAGCAGCACTAAGTATCTAACTGGCAGCATTAATCATAAGAACTGAGCAACAGTACAAATAATATAACGAGCAGTAGTAAGAATTCAACGAATAATATTAAGTAGTAACCTTGGCAGTACAAACCAGTTACTACTGCTCTCTTCCTTTCGTCTTGACAGTAGTAAGTTGCGTTATATCAGCACTAATTTGAACGAACAACACAAACTTCCATTGACATCACTAATGTAAAATTGAACTTTTATTCTTAGTCAAATACACAGCAGCCAAACATAATAATATAGTACGATTCCCAGCAGCAGAAACCCTAAAACTTTGAGTTTTGTTCATCTTCAAACGATTGTGACAGAAGTTGCAACAATATCTTCCAAGGAGATTAATTTAAATGATAAGTAATCATAGTCGATCACGATCCTTCTTCCATGTTCAAATAAGTCGAATCTTCTAGTCATAATAGAATATATGACTTAGGATTTTGTAAACCCTAACTGGCATCATTAAGACACCAAGTTTATCATGTAACAAGAGATGTAAACAATTTATACCTTGCTAGTAGAGTTCTTCATGAATCATATTGATAGCTTCTGCCTTTCCTCATGTCCAAAAAATTATATACAACAACTTGGTGTATTCATATAATTATGAACCCTGGAATATTAAGATTCAATCCAGCTGCCAAATCATAGTTATATTAAGAACAATAATCATCTTGAAATCATAAACCAATAAACAACAACTCCTCAATAGTCGTTGTGTCTTCTGCTTGACGAGATTTAGGGTTTATACAAAACCCTAATTGCACCAATTTAGACCTAAGTCCAAAACAGAAAATTTTGACATCTTTTTCCTTCATAGAACCGACACAAAAACACCTTGTGATCCTAGATCGAGAGTCACGAGGCTCTGATACCAATTGTTAAGAATCTTTTAAGCCCATCTAGGATATATTTTACAAATATCATTGATAACATATAAGCACAACGAAATTAATCAAAGAACACAATGATATTAAACAAGGTTTTACTATTAAACATCAAGCCCCACATATTATTTGATTAGAATAATACAGTTACCTACTATAACAGGGATCAAGAGATCCTTGAGGCTAAACACTATAGACGTCTATCTTTTCTACTCTACAATACAAACACACGCCACAGCTTTGGTACACACAGACTATACTATTCGACTCTCATGTGTTTGTTCTCTAAACCTATGTCTATGATCTCTTTATATAGGGAGAGATCAAGACTTACAAAGGAAGTAAATCAATTAGATAAGGAAACTATTTAAATCTATTTAAATCTTTCCTAATCTTTATCTTGAAGATCTTTGACCAAGTCTTCCATCATTTATAGATTTCACATCTTGACAACTTTGGTCCTTATGTTTCATTCTTCTTCATTTAAGAACATGTAGTTTTGTAATCATTAAATCAATAAACCCAACAATACTCAATTAACAAAGGCGAATTATACATGCTCTTTTACAAAGGCGATTTATACATGATCTTTTGTTAAGGCTATTTATACATTCCTTTTGTGAAGGTGATTTATACATTTTACTTGAGTGATTTATACGCTTTACTAAGGAGAACTATACATGTTCATTAGGAGAATTATATGGTTGTTCTTTGATTTGTAAAAACTTGTTTTCTCGGTTTATCAAGAGTTGTAAAATCCCGTGTATTCCAAAAGCCTTATACTCATTAATCAAAACTCACTTTAAAACAACAACCTCCGATCACTGTACGAACATTTTAATCTTATCGTATTAAAATGGATCCAATGATTTCACTTAGACAAAAGAATACTCTTGCTGAGTACATGATACTCTCCGGTGCTGACAATCGTCCACCTATGTTGGACAAGGACCTGTATGATTCTTGAAAAAGTCTAATAGAATTATACATGCAAAATAAAGAGCACAGAAGAATGATACTTGAATCTGCTAAGCATGGTCCTCTCATTTGGCCTACGATTGAAGAGAACGGTGTGATCAAAACAAAGAAATATGCTGAATTATCTGCTACTGAGAAAATTCAAGCTGATTGTGATATGAAAGCTACCAATATCATTCTTCAAGATCTTCCTGTTTATATCTATTCACTTGTGAATCATCACAGAGTTGCTAAAGATTTATGGGAGACAGTTCAATTACTGATGCAAGGTACATCTTTGACAAAGCAAGAAAGAGAGTGTAAACTGTATGATGCATTTGATAAGTTTACTCACATCAAGGGGGAATCACTTCATACATATTACTTACGATTTACTCAGCTGATCAATGATATGAACATCTATAAGATGAAAATGGAGCAATTTCAAGTTAATACCAAGTTCTTAAATAGTCTTCCACCTGAATGGAGTAAGTTTGTGACGAATGTCAAACTAGTTAAAGATTTGCATACCTCCAACTTTGATCAACTTCATGCATATCTTGAATAACACGAACTCTATGCAAATGAAGTTCATAAACGCAATCAAGATCCACTTGCATTCATTGCAAATCAGCAGATGACACCACCTCACTTCAACACTTATCAATCTTCTTACAACAATCCTCAAATTCAACAATAGTTTTCACCATCACAACAGTTTTCACCACTACAACATGCATCAATTCAACCCAATCAATATTACTCATCTCATTATCCATCACAAACTCAATTCAATCATTCATCCATTCCACCATCACATACATTTCAGTCTCAAATGAATCATCAAACCTCAACTGTTTCACAAGTAATTCTACAAGTTGCTTATCAATCACCTCAAGCTCTTACACAACTTATGACTGAATCACCATTTGGAGACACATGTTTTGCTGTGCATGTATTTTCTCCTAGAGATGATCTGATTTCTTGTCTCAATAAAGCAATGGCTTTCCTAATGGCTGTAGCTTCTTCAAGGTTCCCTACTACCAATAATCAGCTCAGAACTTCCTCTAATCTAAGAAATCAAGCCACTATTCAAGATGGCAGGTTTACCATGCAACAAGTTCAGTGGAGACAAGGGCAAAATTATTCTGGTACTACTTATAAGAGAAATGCTACTAGTTTAAGGGGAAATACTACAAGTGGACAGGCAAGAGTTGTTAGATGCTACAACTGCCAAAGTGAAGGACATATGGCTAGGCAATGCACTCAGCCTAAGTGACCAATGAATGTTGCATGGTATAAGGAGAAAGCAATGTTAGCAGAAGCTCAGGAAGCTGGACAAATATTGGATGAGGAGCAACTCGCATTTCTTGTAGATCTAGGAATTTTGGCAGATCAAGCTCAGACAATCATCCCTCACAATGTTGCTTTCTGGACTGAGGATCTCGATATGTATGATTCAGACTGTGATGATCTCTCGACTGCACAAGCAGTTCTTATGGCCAACATTTCCAACTATGGTTCTGACATTATCTTAGAGGTGCCTAATTCTAAAACCTATCTGAATGATATGGATAATCAAAGTGTGCATACATTGCAGGATTTTGAACAAACACCAGTTATAGATTTTACAGATAATGAGATATCTAGTGATAGCAATATCATTCCATATTCTTAATATTTGCAAGAAACACAACAGGCAACTGTTCAAGATATTAATTTGCAAGCACAACAAGATTCAATAATTTTGTCTGTGATTAAACAAATGTCTGAACAAATGATTAATCATGTAAATAATTAGGAAAAGGCCAATAAGGAACTGAATAATGAATCAATAACCGCTGAGCTTGAGAGATATAAGGAAAGGGTCAAAACTTTTGAACAACGTCTTAATATTGATTTAAATAGTCATGAAAAAATGATTGATTCTCAAATGGATGATATGATTAGAGAGAAACTTGCACTCAAAGAACAAATTGACTCACTTGAGCAAAATCTTTCTAAACAAATCAAAGAAAAGGAATCTTTATTCAAAACGTTTTTAGTTTTCAAAAATGAATCCAAAGAAAAGGAAAATAAATATATGGAAAATGAAATTGATTTGGAAAAGAAGATTAAGGAACTTGATAATATCATTTGTAAAGTGGGTCAATCTGCTCAGACAGTGCACATGTTAACTAAGCCACAAGCGTTTTATGACAATATACACAAACAAGCTCTAGGTTATTAAAATCCCTTTTATCTTAAGAAAGCTCAACGGCTAAAACCAACCTTGTATGATGGTGTTGTTTTGCCTAATACACATGTTGCTATACCTGTGATTGATGATGAAGAAACATTGATTTTGGAAGAAGAGAGTCGATAAAAAATGTCTGAAAAAAGCAAAAGATCCTGAAGTTATTGCAAAGAAAATTTCTTACAAACCTATCGATTATGAAAAATTAAATAGCTTAACTGATGATTTTGAAAGACTTTTTTCTCTACAACAAGAATTATCGGCTGAACAAGCCTTTTGGTTTCATATACTCAACCCATCCATTAAATCTTCTTTCACACTACCTGTCATAGTGGAAGTTCCCAATGAATTACCTAAGGTGAGTTTGGTGAATGCAAGCCTTAAAAAGCTCAAATTTTACCTCACCCAGTTTGACTCTGTTGTGAAGAAGAGGAGCACACCTAATGCTCTTGAAGAAGATGAATAAGGGTTTGAGCATACTAAAACTGTTTTTAACAATGAAATTATTCCATTTCTAAAATCTTTAAAAGACATCTTCAATGTGTTTGATAAAGATCTTCTAAATGAAATAATGGAAGTATAAACAGTTTTTGACCAAATGGAAATGGTTGTTCATTAGTCTTCAGTTGATAAACAATGTTTGGAAATTGCTAACAAATTCTTTTGGAAAAGGATCGAATTTTACAAAAAATCATGTCTCAAGATGTTCTGTTAACTGTGATAAATTCTATGTCTTGGAATAATGATTCTGTGAATGTGGAAATGCAAACGTGTGATTCGTGTGAAAAGTGTTTGAATCTTGATGCTGAGCTTTCCAAATCAAAACAAGCATATAATGATCTTTTGAAAAATTACTCACAACTTGAAAAACATTGTATTTCTCTCGAAGTCTCAATGCAATTAAAACAGGAAGTTTTTCAAAACGATGATTCTTGCGTTAATCAAAATGCTGTTGAAATTAAAGAATATTTTGAAATCAATGATTTGAAAGCTCGGCTACAAGATAAAGACAAGACCATTTGTAAGTTGAAGGCTACTATTAAATCTTTGAGAGAGAATACCAAGGAAGAGAACGTTAATCCTGATAAATGTGATCTTGAGCCCATAAATAAGGAACTGGAAAATAGTGTGGCAAAATTGCTTTCTGAGAACGAACGTCTTTGTAATGAAATTAATCATGTTTGTCATAAAGAACAAAGTGACTCTTTAATTAACAAACTAAACTTAAAATCTATGAAAAATGAGGATTTAAAGCTCAAATTCAAGACAAAGTTTTTGTGATAACATCATTGAAAAATGATTTACGAAAGTCAAAAGGGAAAGAAATTGTTGAAAATGTTGTTCACATACCTTCTGCCACCACTTTTGCTCCAAAAATGTTCAAGCTTGATTTAGAACCGTTGCCTCCTAGGTTATTGCAAAATAGAGAAGTTCACATAACCTATCTTAGGAACACTCAAGAACAAGCTAATATTCTTCAAGAAATAGTCGAACAAGCTAAGGTGAAACAACCTTTAGATAGCAAGTTAGACCTTGCCTGTAAGTATGCCACAAGAATTCAGGTGTTGCTTGTATATGTTCAAGATATGTGCCCTAATGCGATAAAACCTAGTACTAAGAAGGTTGTTGTCACACCCATAAACAATGTCAAGAAAGTTAGGTTTGCTAAACCTCTCACATCCTCAAGCAACATTAAACATGTTGAGTCTTCTAATACTTCAGATTCTAACACACATGTGTTGTCTTGAACAGGAGTGAAGTGTTCTACTAGTAATTATGGATCAAAGCCTTTAGGCAATAAAAAGAATGATAGAATCTCGCAAACACCAAGTAGGAACAAAGAAGTATAAAGTTAGGAAGCCCAAACCTGGTAAGTGAATAAAGGTGAAATCGTGTTGGTTTAACCTGTTTGTGATGTTGATGTTAAGCATTACATGTTAAAGAATTCTAATATTCTCTGTGCTACTTGTAATAAATCTATGTTTGATGGTGTTCATGATAAATGTCTTCTTGACCTTGTGCAAAATGGGAATAAACGTACTAAATCTGCTAAGAAACATAAAAATCAAAATATTTGGAAACCTACGGGTCATGTATTCACTGAAGTAGGATTTAAGTGGAAACCAACAGGCAGAATCTTCACCATAGTTGGTAACTCGTGCCCTTTAACTAGGATCACCTCAACTAACGTAATGCCTCCTAAGCAAACCACTTCCCACATAGATGAAATACAAAAACCTGAAATAAAAGTCTATTGCAAGAAACCCAAAAATGTTAAAAACATAGGTTCGAGTAAAATAGCTAAGATTGTAGAATCTAATGCCAACCACTCGGTACCCAATCAAATTTGGGGATCCACTGCAATAGATATTCCATCGTCTTCTTCTCTTGTCATGACAGGTTGTCCAGATTGTACTCTGGTATCTGGACTCTGGCTGTTCAAAATACATGACAGGGAATCGCTCTCAACTCATGAACTTTGTCAGTAAATTTCTGGGTACTGTTAGATTCGAGAACGACCAGATTGCAAGAATTATGAGCTATGGTGACTATCAGCTGGGAAATGTTATTATCTCAAGGGTATACTACGTTGAAGGGCTTGGACATAATTTGTTTTCTATTGGCCAATTTTGTGATGCGGATCTTGAAGTTGCATTTTAGAAAAACACTTGCTTTATTTGCAATTTAGAAGGTGTTGATCTACTTTTATGGTCCTGTGACATAAATTTGTACACAATTTCTCTTGATGACATGCTTAAATCATCTCTGATCTATCTTCTATCTAAAGCGTCAAAGACTAAGAGCTGGTTATGGCACCATCGGTTATCTTATCTTAACTTTGGTACTTTGAACAAGCTAGCTAAAGACAGTCTTGCAAGAGGAATTCCTAGGCTTAAATTTCATAAAGATCATTTGTGTTCAGCATGTGCATTAGGGAAAAGTAAGAAAATCTCTCATCAACCCAAAGTTGAAGACACTAACTAAGAGAAACTATATCTTTTACATATGGATTTGTGTGGCATGATGCGTGTGGCTAGTATTAACGGGAAAAGGTATATCTTAGTGAGAGTCAATGATTAATCAAGATTTACCTGGGTTAGATTTTTGAAGACAAAAGATGAAGCTCATACGGCCATCATCAAATGCATCAAAAACATTCAAGTTCGTTTAAAAGCCACAGTCCAGAATGTTCGAACAGATAATGGAACCGAATTTGTCAATCAAACACTTCGTGAATGGTATGAAAATGTTGGCATCTCGCATCAAACCTCTATAGCTTGCACTCCTCAGCAAAACGGTGTTGTCAAAAGGAGAAATTAGACTCTTGTTAAAGCTGCTAGAACAATGCTAATCTTTTCTAATGCTCCATTATTTCTCAGGGCCGAAGCTATCAATACAGCTTGTTATACCCAAAACTATTCTTTGATATGCCTCCGATACAACAAAACTCCATATGAGCTTATGCAAGACAAGAAACTAGACTTATCATTCTTTCATGTCTTTGGTTCACTTTGTTATCCTACCAATGACCATGAGGATCTGTGTAAATTTGATGCAAAAGCAGACATAGGGATTTTTGTTGGTTATGCGCCTGCAAAGAAAGGATTCAGAATCTACAACAGAAGGACCCTGATAATTACTGAAACAATCCATGTAACGTTCGATGAGCTAACAGCAATGGCATCTGAACAGTCTAGTTCAAGACTCGGGCTTTATTATATGACTCCTGCTACATCCAGTACAGGACTCGGTTCAAATCCTGTTTCTCAACAACCTTGCTTGCCACCAAAAAGAGATGATTGGGATCATTTTTTCCAACCGATGTTCGATGAATACTTTAACCCTCCACCAATTGCTATTTCTCCAGTTCAAGAAGCTGCTGCTCTAAGATCTAAAGTATTAGCTGATTCTCATGTGTCAACTTCCATTGACCAGGATGCTCCATCAACAAGTATTCCTTCATCACAAGAACATGTAAAGTCTCTAATCATTTCTCAAGGTTTTAAAGAATCACCAAAAACACCAACATTTCATGATGATCCACTTAACGAATCTTCTAATGAAGACTCAACTCCTTAAGGATCATCATCTAATGTAAGACTAATCCACACTCCATTTGAACACCTTGGTAGATGGACAAAGGATCATCCTATAGCAAACATGATCAGTGATCCTTCTCGCTCGGTATCTACAAGGAAGCAACTTGAAACTGATGCCATGTGGTGTTATTTTGATTCCTTCCTTACTTCAGTAGAACCTAAGAACTTCAAACAAGCAATGACCGAACCATCATGGATCGATGCAATGCAAGAAGAAATCCATGAATTTGAAAGACTTGAAGATTGGGAATTGGTG
>BQNB010046186.1:7825-43853 GCA_026074375.1 Tanacetum coccineum | reverse complement strand
GGCACACTTCTACAATCCTTTGCAAAATGACCCGGTTGGTCACAGTTGAATCATGTGCGACAAGGCCCTCTGGGTGCTTGGTAGGAGTTGCAGGTGGTACACTTGGGTTAAGCACCCATATTCTCTCTTCCTATAAGGTTTGTGGTTGTAGAAAAAGCATTTCTAGTCCTAGTCCTTTTATTATCATCTCTACCATTCTTATCCTTGCTAGGTTCCCCCACATTTCCTCTTTTCTCAACCTTCTTAATTGATCCATTCCTAACAGCCTCATCAGTTAGTGCACCAGAAATCTACATAACCTTCTGCATAGTCTTTAGCTCCATTGCTGCCACCATCCCACGGATCTGTGGAGCAAGGCCATACATGTATCTCTCAATCTTCCTACTTTTTAGAGTCACTAAATGGGGAACTAATCTAGCCAGCTCATGAAATCTATCTGTATAAGCCGCATGGCCAGCCCTGACCATAATATGATTCCACAGCTTAGTCTCCAACTTTTGCATCTCATGACTAGGACGAAACTCTTCTATCATCTTAAACTTAAAGTAATTCCATGACATACTAACAGCGACTTCCTAGCTTAGCGTGCGGATCTGAGAGTTCCACCACACTAAAGCCTTATCCACAAATGAACCAGCAGTGTATTTCACTTTTTATTCGATACTACAACCACTCATATCTTGCATGGACTCCATTTTCTCAATCCATCGAGTAAGAACCACAACACCTCCCTTACCATCATATTCCTTAGGGTTATAAGCTAAGAACTCCTTATATGAACAACCTTCTTGGTTGCTATTCACCAATATATTCCTAACGTTCTCTGGAATTTTCTCATTAACCACATTACCCATTTGACTTCCAACATTTCCTTGGTTACAAACTTGAGCTAGAATGGCAGGTAAGAGGTTCTACAATTGTTAGGTAATGATCGTCGAGAAGTCGGGTGCTCCTCCCACACCCCCATTGACTCCCTCTACATTCCTATTAGCTCCCGCCCCCTGGTTATTCCCTTGACCATTCGATTCGTCAACACACTCATCATTACCTCCCCTAGGTCCTCTACCCCTTCTACCTCTACCAACCCGTTTACCCGTTCCCCCTCCTCGTGATTCGGCAACAGGCCGGCCAGTACTTCGGGTCCTCATCCTTGGCGGCATTATCTACACGAGGGAAAACAGGGCAATGTTAGGTAGGTAGGAAGACTAACATATATATATATATATATAGAATATCTTACTATCTATATAAATATACACATAATACCACCTTATTCTGTCAACATTAATTTTTGTAAACGGTATTACCAAGTACGAGTAAGTTGTGATACTTTTATAACTACGTTGGCTACTATATTTATATATGCATCCTTTCCTAGTCGTAATCAGTATTGAGCTCACACATCTGAATGACTGACATAAGTAAAGCACCAAACCACGAACACACGAAAGCAAGAAAAAGCGGAACACCGCGCACATAGATCCTATACGCAACTAAATGACGGATCTTAGGTTATAGTCTAGGCCAACCCACCTAGTTCTCTATAACCTTGGCTCTGATTACTAATCTGTCACACCCCCCCATACTAGAACTATACATTGTCCTCAATGTGGGACTGCCACCCCCATACTAAAGTCAAAGCATAATCCTAATATAACGGGGTCTCTATGTAAATCTAAAGCCGTTTATTAATTATGCTAGTAGATAAACGTTAGTCAATAAGATCTAGGATATCGTATTCCCATATATAAGCATGCTAAGGATTGAAACTCGAGTGAACGATGGACAAAACCACAAGCACGAGAGTCTTTATAATTCGGGAAATCCTGGACATAAAACACAAGCCACGAAACACGAGAAAGGAAGAGGCGAGCCTCCTCACGTCACACTTATTAGAAAATAGAAAAAGAAGATAGAAACACGGGTTGCCTCCCAAGAAGCGCTTGTTTTTGTTCGAGTCTCTAGCTTGACTCACCCTGAATTCCTTTGTCCTTGGGGCAGAAATAGAAGAATGGAAAAATCATCATCCGACTTTCATATGCCACCGGATATAAGGAATAGAAACTATAAGCGAAGATGCCGGAGTCAAAAATGGTGTCCTCACTCCCAAAGGAGAGAAAAAGAAGAGAATTCACAAGATAGGTAAGAAAATGAAGAAAGATTTTGATAGCAAATGTGAGGGAAAGATAATGGCGATCCTCAAAGGGTAACCTCACATATGTCAGAGAAATAATTTTCTCATGAATCCCGGGGTCAAAAACTTTGATCATATTCTTTAAATCATCATTATCAGGTTCATCCCTTAAGCTTCTTGGGTCATGATCTAAAAACACCTTAGGAAAGAGTTAGGATAATATTCTTAATAAGCAAACTCTTAAGATACTCTTAAGATAGATTATGTCTCCTTTTGAGTTATAATAATCGCCCTCAATATCCGTAGAAACATCAATATCTAGAAAAGAATTGATCTCATCAATATCGCCTCCTGAGTCGAAATACTCATCCTCATTAGCATCAAAAAGAGGTGTGACTAGTAAAGCCGGCTCATCAAGGTTAGAAACATAAGAGTCCTTGTTCTCGATGTCCTCTAACACCTCATTAAAAAGAGGATTTACATTACTAAAGATGTACTCTTTATCAAATTCAAAAAGAGGGTTCAAATAAATTTTAAAATTTTCTTCCTGAACATCCTCCTCAGGAAGTGACTCGTCATCACTAGAGGTAAAATCATCATTAGAATCGAAGAGAGGATTAGAGAAAGTCATGGAATTAGCCCCTAAAATGTCAAGAGGGAAAGAATCATCACAAAAAGGCAAATTACACTCACTATCATTGTCAGATGTATCCTTGGACTCACTTGGGATTAGGACAAGGTCCTCAACACTAGCCTTTATTACTTCGTCCGATTCCTTTTCAGGAATAGTGCTAAGATGCTCATCCCCCATGTTGAGAGAGTCCTCGGGCTCCATAGTCGGTAAGACGGGTGTGATTACAATAGACGGAGGAATTTGAGAAATAATTTCATTCAAAGGAATAGTACTCTCCTCGTCATCATCGTCATCATTGTCATCAGCGTAAATAAAATTGAAACGTTACGAAGGCTCAGGAGTATGAGTACTAAGATTAGCCACCTGCTCTCGTAACATTTCACCCAAGGATTTTAGAAGTTCATCCTTATGTGATTTTATCAATTCTTTAAGGTCTTCTTGAATACTCTGAGGCTGATGATCGATGGAATACTGCGGGGGTTGGTCAAAACCGGAAGAGTTAGAATTATAGCAAAGATTAGGCTCATAGAAGTTCTGATTCCTCGGTTGACACTGAATATTTTCATGAGGACCCCCACAGTCTTCACAACAAAGATATTGTTGTGGAAAACTCGGTGAATTTTGTAGATAATAATTATCACCAAAGTTTTGATTGTAACACGGTTCTTGCTCATAGACAAGCGGTACCCATGGCGGACAATCAAAACCATAGTGAGAATTGTTTCCACATAACTCACATAGTTATGTCTGGGGCTGTGGAGGGTGGTTGAAAAAGTTTGGAGGATCATTGAAAGAATTCGGATTTAGATCATAAACGAATGAATTTCCAGCTCCTGAATCGCATATCGAACAAAATCCATTTCTAAGATTATTTCCACACCACTCGCAAGTACACCGTCGACAAAGTAAACCATCTAACGGACCTCCATACACATAACAACCACGTTGGTTGAATGAAGACATAATAATTAAACAAATAAGAGAGTAAATAAGAATATTTTTGAAATTTTATATAATAATAATAATAAGTAGAAAATAATAAAAATATTTTTGGGATCGATAGTCAAAGGTGCACGGTAGCTCTTTAGAAAATGCACAAAGAAGCGGAGAAGCGGGTAAGCGCGAAGCATTTTAAAAACCTTCTCCTTTTGGGTCGAAGTTCGTAGGATCAACCCTCCTTATACCTCTCTTATAGTTTGTTAATCTAAAGGTGAGCCGATTCAACAATTGACAACACGGTTTCATTTGTTTTTTTTTGGTATTTTAAATACTTTATAATAGAAAATAAATCCTCAAAAATAAATCGAGCAAAAAAATAAAATATTTTTGTATATTATAATTCTTTACAAAAGAAAATGAAAAATAATAAAGAAATGTCAAATATATATATTCACAAAAAATGATAACTTCACGGGGAAGGTCTTCAATGCACTAATCTTTAAACCTCAACGCGATAATCGTAACAAACTTCCCCAGCAGCGGCGCCAAAAATTGATTCGTCTCAAATAATATATATATATATATAATACAAGCAACTAAGGCAAATCGCTCTTGTGAAAGAGCGATAAGCTAATCACTAATAAAATATATTTACGGAAAGTATTGATGAGAAAATTACCCTTAGGAAATGATAAATTCAAATTGTTCCCGAGTCATTTTCCAAACGAAACGTGAATTGAAAATCTTGTTTCGGTTCGTGATCGCGTGCTTGAATAATCGATATTTTGGATTTTGAATTCTAAATCTAATAACTAAAATTCTAACGACATTTTAAGCAATTAAAAACAAATTAATAACTAAAATTAACTCACTAATTAACTAAAAATGACAAATTAAAAACTCAAAATGCAAATTTCTTAAACCTAAATGCATTAAAATATTTTTCAAAACACATATATTATTTTTTTGAATTTTTAAACTATTTAAAACTATTTTTTAAACTAAATAATACTAAAAATAAAATTAAAAATACTAAACTTAATCCTAAAATTTTGAGAAAATTACTAAAAATACTAGACACTATTCTAAGGATTTATAAAGAAAAACAAATCAAAAAGCTTAAGCCAATTAGCTGTGAAAATTAGATAAGCTAAATAAGCTAAAACATAAACAAAGTATAAAGAAATAAGGAAACCAACATGTTATTGAAAAAGACCCAAGGGTGACTGGTAAGGTGTGTGTGTTGTGTAAGGGAGGTTACAGGTTCGAGTCTTGTGACTTACCTTTTTGTAAAAACATTTTTTTTTATTTTTCTTTTTGAAAAAGCTAAAGAATAAGAAAAAATAATTTAATAATGGAACTATTGACAGAAGTTATGTATAAGCTAGAAAAAGCACAAAAGAGATGACAATTTGACTAGCTTAAGACTTAATTACTTTTAGTTGAAACTGATATAGCTTTTAGACACAATAAGCTAATAGGTAACTTAATAAGCTAGAAACTAACTTAACCCTAGACCTAATAAGCACTTGTGACAAAAAATAAGCAACTAAAATAAGCTGAAAAGCACCTAAAACTATTAAGACAGTTTGACACAAAAACCACTTTTAAAGGACTTTTAACACATTTTAAGCTTAGATTTAAAACAATTAAGCACTTGAAATAAGCTGAAAACTGGAAACAGACAAAGACTTATACTCTAAAAACACAAATAAGCAGGAATGAAGCACATCAGTTTAGAAAATAAGCTAGAAAAAATGAGATGAAAGTGGGAGACTACACTACTATTTTTTGCTTTTTTGAAAATTAATGACTACTTTAAGCTTAAAATTAAGACTCTTAAAATGATTTTGACATTCTAAAAACTTAAAACAAATTGAGACTAGACTACAATAAGCTGTATTTAACAAAGATTAAACAAAGAAAAGCTAGATTATTGATTCAAAAGATTTGCACATAAGGCCATTTTGCTTAAACAAAAAAAAATCCTATTTAACTGTTTATGATCCAAAACTCACTCTAAGATTTTTCTATAGTTTAGATACTCAAAACAGATACATTAGACACTCATTTGGACACAACAAACTACAGCTTAAGCTAGCTTTAATGGAACTTAAATAAGCAGTTTTAGAAACACTTAGACTGACCGATTTAAGCTATTGATAAAACAAACTAAAAACTTGATAAAACCTATTCTAAGCTAATGAAAACTAGCATTTAGACCTTGATTAAGCTTATCAAAACTGATTTAGGAACTAAAAACAAGATAACCATGATTTTCCTTATTTAAAGTTCTTATCCCAAACACCCCTTTAACTTTTGAAATTACAATAATAAGCTGAACCAGATCGTAATGAGCTTTGATTATTGAAAACAGATTAATCACTAACCATATTAAGGACATATAAGCAATTACTTAGGAAAAATAAGCACTAGAAAATAAGTTACTCTAATAAGCAGTTTTAACTAAAATAGGGATAGATTTTATAAAACTCTAATCAAACTTATTCTAAGCTATAAACTAAACATATTAAGCTATATTAAGATAGAATAAGCACAAATAAGCAGAGAATAAGCACAAATAAACAGAGCAATAAGCTAAATGAGAAAATAAGCTAAAATAGAGAAATAGAACATGTACCTTGATCCCAGCTAAATAGGGATCTAAATTGCTTTTTCAAGCTTAGATCTACAAGCTAGCTTAAAGAATAAGCTCTGAAAAAGCCCTATAAGCCCTTCCAAGTCTGGCTTATCTTCTAAATGGCTTATTCAGTTATTTTGAGGTGATTTTAGACAAATAGCTTATTTAGTTAAGCTTAAAGGACGCTTAAGTGAATAAGTAATAGCTTATAAGGTAATGTGAGCATATTTTGCTTATTAAGAAGTATCTAAACTCATTTTTAACACATTTGCATATAAGTAAAATAAGAATTTAACACAAGATTTAAAAGAAAAACTGAAATTTTATTAATATTAAAAGGATTACAAGCTGAAAAGAAAAGCTTAAAATTACACTAAATAATCTACTAAAAACTACTTCTAAGCTAGCTATATCTCTCTACTGTATGAATGCCTCTATTTATAGTGAGGAGACGAGCCTTCTAGAGCTTGAGGAGCGTCTTTAGTCTTCAATCCTAGCCCTTCAATCATAACCAACTCTTCATCCATCATTTTGAGCCCTTGATTTCTTCCATGTCTCAACAGCCAATGATATAGCTTGGGATTGCTAGGGTGTCAAGGAGATGATGTATTACTCACCACATAAGCTTTATAAAAGAGGAATCAAGCATATGGAGTGGATTGTTGGTTTTACCCTGGTTAATCGTTGTGGTGAAATAGGAGGGAAAGGGAATGATAAACAGTAGATAAGGGTGCGTTAATTTGTTTGACTAGATAATGGGTTTGTGGTGTTAGGCTTTGACTTGGGTTTTATCTTGGGCCAAGATTTAGATTAATGGTTAAACGGATTTTTATCATTCATGATTTAATGGGCTGACCCGACCCATGAAACGGGTACGGGTTGGTCCATTAAAAATGAATACGCCTTCGGCTTTGCTTTTCTCATGCTCTTCCAATCCCATGCTCTGTTTTGTCCAATTTGGCTTTGTTTTTTGTCCATTTTTTGAATATCCGTTACCTGCACAATACATTTGACAAAACACACATATACAATGTATTTTTCATGTATTTTTGGTTATTTAAGCTCGTTTTTATAAAGAGAATTGATATGTGATTAAACACATATCAAGAATCTAGAAACATTGATAGAGAAATTGCTTTAGAAAAGAAGATCAAACATCTGGATAATATTGTTTATAAAAGAGATCAATCTGCACAAATTATTCATATGTTGATAAAACCACAGTTTTTTTATGACCATACCACTAAACAAGCTCTAGGTTTACAAAATCCTTTCTATCTGAAGAAAGCTCAGTAGTTGGAACCAAAGCTTTATGATGGTAATGTCATTAAGAATACTTATGCAATTACGATTCCTGATTCTGAAGAGACCTTAATGCTTGCTAAAGAGAGTCATTTAAAAATGCTTTTAAAACAACAGGATCTAATGGTTTTAGAAAAGAAAGTTAATACCATACTCGTTGATTATGCTGTTCTCAACCAACTTTCTAAAGATTTTGAAAAATGATTTGTTCCAAAAACTGAATTATCTGCCGAACAAGCCTTTTGGTCTCAGAATTGTATGAATTCTTCAGATCCTAGTCCTTTTTGTAGACCCACCAAAGTCGAGGTTCCAAAACAACTTCCTAAAGTCAGCATGGTAAATACAAGTTTGAAGAAACTTTAACACCATCTTGCTGGCTTTGACGTAGTTGTCAAAGAAAGAACCACGGCCACAGCTATCACTGAGGGCTCGTGGGGGTTTGAACATACAAAAGCTTGTTTTAGGGATGAAATTATTCCATTTGTAGAAGCTCTGAAGGGCATATTCAATACATTCGATCAATATTTAATTGATGAACTTAATGAAGCCCAAAATGTCTTTCATCAAATAGAACAGGCTGTCGAACAACATCGTTTAAATTCCAAAACGTTTGAAGTTAAAATGAATCAAGTTTTAAATGAGAACGAACGACTCTTGGAACAAGTCATTAACAAAGATATAGTGAACATAATTGTGAATTCTTATGTGGATAATGCTTAGGTGAATGTGCATGAATATGAAAAGTGTCTCAAACTTGAGACTGAGCTTCTCAACAAAAAGGATTTCATTGAAAAAGATACTTACGATAAACTGTTCAGAAGTTAAACAACTCTTGAAAAACATTACATCTCTTTAGAAGTTAATACTCAACTTAATCAGGAAATTTTTCAAAGGGACAATTCTGTTTCAAATAAAAGTGCTTCAAATTTTGATCAATACTTTGAATTAAATGAATTGAAAGCTCAGTCTCAAAGGAAAGACACGGTCATAAGGAAGTTGAAAGAGATAATTAAATCTTTAAATAGAAATATGAATAAGAATAAGGTCAAGAAGGACATAGAAGAGATTGAAACGATAAATATTGCTCCAAAAATGTTTAAGTTTGATGTGGAACCAATAGCCCCTAAATTGTTGAACAATAGGACAACTCACTCTGACTACCTTAGGCACACTCAGGAACAACCTGTGATTCTTAGAGAAGTAGTTGAACAAGGAAAATCACAAAATCCTCTAAATAATTCATTAGACTCTTTTTGTAAATATACCAAACGAATTCAGGAGTTACTTATAATAATCAGACAAACCTGCCCTAGCATCAACAATTCAAGTGATAAATTAGTGGCTGTGACCCCAAAGAACAAGGACAAAATAGTTAGATTCACTAAGCCCGTCACATCCTCAGGAAACACAAACACAAAAACAGCTTCTTCATCAAACCTAGTTTCTAACAAACCTATGTTGTCTTCTACAAGAGTAAAACCGTCTACTAGTGCTAGCGGATCACAGCCTTCAAGCAATACAAAGAAAGATAAGATTCAGCGAACACCAAGTAGTACTCAGAAGAATAAAGTAGAAGCCCACCCTAGGATAGTTAAATCTAGTTTGAGAAATAAGAATTGCTTTGTTGAACCTAAAGGAAATGCAAATGTGCAGCATTCCAAACTTAATGCGAATTCTAAACCTTTATGTGTTAAGTGTAATGGTTGCATGCTTTCTGATAATCATGATTTGTGTGTTCTTGATTTTATCAATGATGTGAATGCTCATACTAAATATAAATCTGTTAAGAAAAGTTCAAAGAGAAAAGTTTGGAAACCAACAGGAAAAGTGTTCACAAATATTTGATACATTTGGAGACCTACTGGTCGGACCTTCACTATAGTAGGAAATGTGTACCCTTTAACTAGGATAACCACAATTACTGAAGTGCCCCTTAGGAATCCAACTGCTCTAGAAAGTGACAAACCTAAGCCTGTGGTAACATTGGTTTATTCAAAGAAACCTAAGAAATCTAAAACTAATGATCCCGTTAGCAAACCTAAGAATATTAAATCTTTATCTGCTAACAAAAAGGAACCCAGTAAATCTTGGGGATCCATAGTTTCCGATGTTCCATCTTCCTCTCTTAATGAATGCAGGTCGTCCAAATTGTTCTCTGGTATTTGGACTCTGGCTGCTCCAAGCATATGACCAGAGATCGCTCTCAGCTCACCAATTTTGTCAATAAATTTTTGGGTACAGTCAAATTCGGAAATGATCATGTGGCAAAGATATTGGGATATGGTGATTATCATATTGGAAATGTTACAATATCAAGGGTTTACTATGTAGAAGGACTTGGACACAACTTATTCTCCGTTGGGCAATTTTGTTATTCGAACCTTGAAGTTGCTTTTCGTCAACACACATGCTTCATTCGTAATCTAGAAGGTGTTGATCTATTGACTGGATCTCAAGGCAACAATCTGTATACTCTGTCTCTTGTAGATATGATGGCGTCTTCTCCTATATGTATCTTGTCAAAGGCCTCAAAGACTAAGTCCTGGATATGGCACCGACGTCTGTCTTGTAGAATTCTAGTAATCTTATGATCAAACCAAGAACAAGAGTGAGATGTGGGTTGTGATGTTAGAGATAGAGAATGGATGGAATGGATGAAGTGTATTATGATGAAATGTTACAAATGGAACAACCAACCCCTCTCCAAGGCTAGGAGAGGGTTTATATAGTACATGAATGGCCGGCCCATGGGCTATGATGGGCTTCCCATGGGTCTTGGGCCGGACTAGATTACTATTCTAATCATTACACTAACTACGAGCTAAGACTATTACAACTTGGAAGTGACCGACACTTTTTGTGTTTCCAACAATCTCCCCCTAAGGGAGGTCACAACCATTTAACAAAACTTTTAAGCCTAGCGTACAATGTCTTTTGTCTTGAGTCTTTAGCCTCGTCCTTTTTGACACTCTCATATCCGTGAATATTTTGTAAGTGATCATTGATTTCTGGATTGAGCCTGTTTCCTTGAACTTGTAATTTGACATTGTGATCTTGAGCATCTGAGATCAACAACAAAGTACAATCTCTTCGCCATCTGAAACTTTGCCATCTTGTGAACTTGCGACTCTGGACGCGACAGTGATCTCTACCTTTCTTGATTTTTGATTGGAACGCTTTAACCGTTGCATCTTTCTGTCTTGAAATTCTTAACTATAACACTTCATACACTTCAGAAAGCCGTTCGGTATCAAGTGAACGGGAAACTTCTTTGAACTTCTTTGACTTTAATACTTCGTCACTTCAAGAAAGACGTACGGTATCAGAGTAGCGGAAGTCTTGAAACATGTACTTGAGCTTTCATGATGTCTTTATGTTTTGTCGGTCGGGTATGAGCATGTGGCTATAGATCTTGTGAGCCAGCTGGAATTAGGAACCTCCACCACCATCTTTAAATAGCCTGCATAAAACAGTTAGCAATAAAGCGGGGGGACGAATATGGCTTTGTCATTCGCCCAGGTTTGGTTGGAGTAACCTTCAAATCCGTGAGGATCGACCTGTGATCAGATAGATTCAATTTACGAAGAATCTTCTTGACAGGATTTCCAGCTGTAGTATTGAATCTTTCTAACACAGAAGCATTAGATTCATCGTACTCAGCATGTTCTCATTATCGGAACGTCTCAAAGCAGACAGCACGATAAGAGTGAACCAGTGAGTTACTATCTCACCAATTGATATAGAAAATTGATTTGAAAATCAATCGGTGTATCACTTGCAAAATTGTTTTTGTGACACACCGAGAGTGTTAATCATTTCAAAAATTCATTAACAACCGTTGATCCATTTCCTAGAACAAGTTTGATTCTTATAGAATCGCACCATCGTTTCTTTCCAGTTGTCACAAGTTTGATTCATAAAGAATCTTACAAGTTACCTACCATGAGCTTGTTTGATGTTGGCTCAAGCAGGATTTCCATCTTCATTGTGAATACCTAAGTATCACTCGGATGTTCTGGCAAAATCACAAGGATCTTGCGTAGGACTCTAATGATCTTACTTGATATTCACATTGTGTGAAATAACAAGCTAAATTATGACAAGTGTCCTAAATGAGATTAATGGATGATCTCTTTTGGCTCTAGACTCAATTGTGCACTTTTATTTTAGTGATCGGAGGCTGGAGCTGAGTGCCACCTTTTCAATATCAACTAACTCGAAGTGAGAAAGTCAATAGAAATGAGTGTATCTCCGTGAGTTTTGAAACAAAGTCTTTCTGACTTTGAGTGGCTGGGAGGGGATTGTGCATAGCGTCACTGGGTCCATGACTGTCTTCAATGTCAGACAACACCTAAGTGTTTCTGACAGCATATGTATTGACCCGGTTTCTGCCTAAGTGTATGGAGGGCTTCTTTCTTTTCACCCTTTATCCTTACATTTCTTTTTCATTCTTCAACCCCTTCAATGCTTACCGAGACTTCATAACTAACACCTTGTTGGGTTTGTTCCAGTGTTAGCTCCATCTCAGTCGGCATTATTCCTGATTCTTACTTTTTCTCCTTTTTAATCATACCTAAGGACTTCTACACTAACTAGTGGATATCCCTGGGTAGATCCCTCCGGTTCTGGCTGGATCATGGGATTTGAATACCTAAGCCTAACCGCCTTATAACTTCATAAATTTAAGAACATGGTCGGTCTTTTGGGTATTTCATCACAATCCTTCCAAAAACATTGAAAATTTCAATCAAAGTGTTTGATATAAATATCAAAAGATTTACACTTTGAGAGTTTTTCATCATCACTAAAAGCTCCCCCTTAACATGTGCATCGTAATCGTAGTACATGCTAGGTATGGAGTGCATTGAGTCCATTTTAAATTTGAATTCACTTCTGTCATACCCATTAAGTCCCAGGTTAATCACTTTTCTCCCCTTAATCAAAATGTAAATCCCTTGATATTTGGAATCAATTGGATTAACCGTTCGGGGACCAAAATGAATATTCTAGCAAATGGAAATATATTATTGCTAGTCCCCTCAACGTTGAAGGGTTTATAATACAGTTGCTGAGTAAATAATTTAAATATTTTGAAATTTACTAAGAAATCTTGAAAAATTTTGTACTCTGGGGCCACTCCTTATTATCACCATTAAGTCTACACTTTATATATTCACAAGATTATTATATACGAGGTTTGACCTGAATGATGAGAACATCATATGATAGAATCATATGGTTCTTTTGACGCAGCCGTAGGTCTCCTTCGTACAATCTCCCACCAACGAACTTTCTAAGCTCCTCATTAACCTTCTTTCTTTCAAGAGGTTGTCAATCTGATCTTTCTCTGTTCAAGCACTCTTCAGCGTTGCTTCAACTTTCTTTCCAAGTTATGAAAGTCTTTGCATCAAACTTCAAGGATAGAACAGATTCAGATACATATGTAACTTAAAACAAAAGAAAATAATAAAAAAAAAAGGTTTGAGGTTGGCGTGTCGGTGTTGAAGTTGTCTTAGCTTCCCCTTAAACCAGCAATCCTTTCTTGAGTAGATTCAAAACTTTCTTGCAAGCCGCATTAAGCAGTCTTGATGTATAAAGCCCAGATATTCGAAGTGCACAATTAACTCGAAACCGCAACACCAAAGTCAATTAAGTCCCGGATGAGCGCATTTCTCTCTTCAGGATAGTCATGATATAAATTGTAACACCAAAGTCAACTAAGTCCCGAATATCACAATTATTCCTTCTTAAGTAGTCGAAATGGAAACACCTAAGTCAATTAAGTCCTAAATGTACTCATTTCTTTCTGCAGAATACTGACTAACTTAAGGAAACATCATACCTATGTGAACCTCTTTTATCACATATTTCTACTTCTTTTAAGAATAAGCTTAGTGATTAACCGTTTAAGGAAGCCTTTATTGAATCAGTAACCAATCTTCTCACGCTAGAATAAATCTTTCTTACAACACTTCCCCTTAGTATCTTAAATGATGCATACTTAAACTCACAAGATATCTCTACCCTCATGTAGTTGAAATAGTGCACCCGAAAGTAACAAGTTAAACACTGATTTTCTCTGCGGTTATGACATTTGTCTTCCCGGAATGACCTAAAATAAGAATAGGTTATGAATTCTATCACGTGTACTCATTAACTTTCTTGTATATCTATTCCTTCCCCCTGTGCTGGATTTTGATACCATCAGAATCAGCAAAACCTAGTACGCACAAATACTCGAGATCGTGTTCAAAGAATTGATAAGCTTAAATCTATTCCGTGAGAATCAACTAAGTCTTAATTTGCAAATAAGTCCATAAAGTTTTAAGCACATGACATCTAAAGCTTGTGTAGTTAAAATCCATTAACTCCCCTTTAAATTATGATCCGTCATTATTAACAACTTTATCCGTTAATTCCGTGACTTATTTTGAAAGACTGTTTTAAAAGATTATTTGATGACGATTTCTCCCCCTCAAATAATGACAGTTTCTATTTAAAAGCTGTTGACATTGTTTGAGAAGACGAATTGTCCTTGAAAAATTCTTTTGGTGATTACCGAAAACACGATTCATTATGAAGACAACTGTATTACCAACAAAAATAAGATTTCTCTTATTTTAACACATAAGCGCACTGAGACGTACACTTATTGAATATAGGAAGCACGGGTTGTGATGCAAAGTAATCACAAGCCTTTGCATGGTCATAAAGTAGACCATGCCCGAGAATAAATTCCCGTTTGTTAGGAACAACTCGTCTTTTAGACGTCATTAGTATTTCTCAAGGTGAAAAGCGGGTTACATCTGAAATAATAGCAAGTCCATTTGGCATGTTTTGAAACTTTTGAAACTTCTGCTCGAACTTCATTTACAGGCTTGTATCATTGTTGAATGACATTTCTAAGACCGTAAATGTTATCGATTTTCAGAAGACATGCCATTTGAAAACGTCTTTTTTGGTATTTTCTCATTTTTTAATTTGATTTTTTTGTGTTTTTATAATGGTTTTTATAAAATGAAAATAATTTTTGGCTTTTCTGATTTATATTTTATCTTTTGTTTTTATAACATTTAAAAACTATTTTGGTTTTCTGAGTTATAAATATACATATGAAACAAAGGATATTCGAATAGTACCACAACTATTCTCAACGTCATCTGCCAACTTTTTTAGAAGGGTCACGGCGTAAAACTCCGCATACCCAGCTTGTTGATTAGAAATTCAATTCTTTCTCGGCCAAGAGCTTTAGTGAAGATTCCGCCAATTTTTTTATTGTATAATTTATACTCCGTATTGACAAAGTAAAGTTTGATCACACATTTTCCAACATGCTCTTTGATGAATTTAGTTTTTTTTGGGGTTTAAATCTGATGTCTATATGCTTGGATCTGGAATGTTGAACGTTGTTGCAGCATAAGGCAATAGCGCTTTTGTTATCACAGTACATTAGAATTTTATTGAATCCAAAGCCATAGTCGGTAAGTTGTGATCTGCAATCCAAAGGACTTGAGCACAACAAACCGGACAAAGCAATAATATTCACTTCCGTACTGATATCGCAGCACTTTTCTGCCTTGATGACCAGACTCCCAAGTCATCACCCAAAAGATGTAACTGCCAATTGTGCTACGGCGTGTATCTTGACAACCAGCATGATCCGCATCTGCAAATGCTGTTAGTGCAAAGGAAGAATCCTTCGGATACCAAAGTCCCCGATGTACAGTTCCTTTTAGATACCGAAAGATCCTTTTTACCGCATTTAAGTGCTTTTCGGTAGCCGAACTGGATTAACGTGGCACACATGCATATAGAAAATTGTAGGTCAGGTCTACTGGCTGTAAGATAAAGGAGGGTGTCAATCATACCACGATAGTGTGATGGATCTACAGCTTTTTCCTTCTTATCTCATCATTTGACCATCTCCACCATTGGAGTATCCACTGGGTCCAAGATTCAAACATATTTCTTAATGATACGGAGCATATTAAGATTGTTTATGAAATCACTCTGGGACATTGAGAAAATCTGTAGTCCCTAAGAAAATGATATTTTACCCATCATCGACATCTTGAATTTTGAATACATTATTTTAGCGAATAGATCAAAAAGTTCAGGAGTAGATGCAGCAAAGATAATATCATCGACATAGATTTGTACCAGTAGAAGTTCTTTGCCTTCTCTACGAATGAATAGAGTAGGATCCACTGAGCCTTTTGAGAAGTCATTGGATATCAGGAATGAAGACAACATATCATACCACGCGCATGGAGCTTGTTTCAACCCATAAAGAGCTTTGATAAGTTGAACACTAGTAAGGTTTCTCGGATCCACAAATCGTCCGGTTGGGCTAACATAAACTTCTTCCCGCAGAATACCATTCAGAAACGTAGTCTTCTATCATTTGATAGACGACCTTTCATATGAGCAGCAAATGCTAGAAAAATTCGTATAGCCTCTAATCTTGCAACCGGAGCAAATGACTCTTCAAAATCGATTCCCTCTTCTTGACGATAACCACGAGCGACCAACCGAGCCTTGTTTTTCAGAATACCTCCTAACTCATCAAGCTTAACCTATGATCCACTTAAGTGAATGACAAATGTTTATCAGAGGAGGAACAGAGTCCCAACTTCAAGACGTCAAATTCAGTGAAGTTCCCTCTTGCAAAGCTTTCAATCCAACATGCTTGAGTTAATGCGTCTTTGTAGTTCTTAGGTTCGACTGATGTGAGAAAGGCATCATAGTAGCAGAATAAGGCTTGTTCATGGATTTGTAGTCGTGTGGAAACTGGTCTGCCGAGATCACCGATTATATTCTCAAGTGGGTGATCCTTAGTCCATTTGCGATTGTGTTCAGAAACTTGGTGATCGGAAGGCACAATTGTATGAATAACATCCGATGATGAGGATTGATCAGAAGGAACTTCTGGAATTGGAATACCAAAGTACGGATCATTACCCATATGTGCAACTTCAATATCATGATTATCTTCTTCAACATCATGAGAAATAATAGGAGTTTGAGTTTCTTGTGTTGTATGAGAGTTACTTGGTGATGGTGCATCTTGATCAACTGTAGTTGAGGAAGGTGAGCCCGTTGATACAGCATGTTCATGTGCAACTACTTCAGGAATAGGAGCAATGACTTCTGGTACTTGTAAATCAACATAAGGTGGGGGATTAAGTGACTCATCAAACATTGGTTGAAACAACAAATCCCAGTCAGATCTCGAAGGTGGTACAAATGGTGTTGAAGAAGGAGGGTTTGGCACGAGTCCTGAACTAAGTGTTATAGGAGTCATTTCATGAAGTGCGGGTCCTGAACTGCTGTGTTCAGAAGCCATTGCGGTCAGCTCATCAAAGTCAACATGAATGGTTTCAATTATTCATCTAGTACGTCTATTGTAAATCCGGAATGTTTTCTTCGTGGGTGCATATCCAATGAAAATACCAATGTCAGCCTTCGGTTGTAACTTACCCAAATTCTCGCTATCATTTGTTGGGTAGCAGAGTGCACCAAACACATGTAGATACGATAGATCGGGAGGTTTGTCATGTAAAAGCTCGTATGGTGTTTTACCGTGACGACGACGTATCATGGAACGATTTTGGGTATAACAGGCTATGGCAACCGCTTTGGCCCATAGAAATAAAGGAGCTTTTGCATAAATTAACATAGTGTGGGCTGCTTCAATTAGCGTACGATTTCGTCTTTCAACAACACCGTTTTGCTGTGGAGAGCGTGCAACGGATGTTTCATGAGAGATGCCAACCTTCTCATAATATTCACGCAATGTCTGATTAACAAACTCAGTTCCATTATCTGTTCTGATGCGACGAACGGTTTCCTTAAGCCGTACTTGGATCATCTTCAAAAAGTTGATAATAAAAGCTGGAGCCTCATCTTTTGATCGCAAACATTTTACCCATGTAAATCGAGAGTAGTCGTCGACAATAACGAGGATGTACTTCTTTCCATTGACACTCGCGACACGCATTGGCCCACACAGATCCATATGTAATAGATAGAGTTTTTCTTGATTGGTGTCCTCAGATTTGGGTTTGTGGGGTTTCTTTGAACTTTTGCCTAATGCACATGCAGAACATAAGTGATCCTTTTCAAACTTGAGCTTAGGGAGACCTCGTACAAGTCCATGTCTTGCAAGATGATTAATAGCACCAAAGTTTAAGTGAGATAGACGATGATGCCATAACCAAGACTTGGTTTTAGATGCCTTTGACAATAGACAAATAGGAGAGGATGCCATCATATTCCCAAGTGAGAGTGTATAAAGATTATCCCCTCGAGATCCCATCAATAAATCAACACCTTCTAGATTGCGAATGAAGCATGTGTGTTGACGAAAAGCCACTTCGAGATTGGAATCACAGAATTGTCCCACAGAAAATAGATTATGCCCAAGTCCTTCAACGTAATAAACCCTTGAAATAGTAACATTCCCAATCTGATAGTCTCCATAACCCATTATCTTTGCAACTTGATCATTTCCGAATTTGACTGTACCCAAGAATTTACTGATGAAATTGGTGAGCTGAGAGCGATCTCCGGTCATGTGCTTCGAGCAACCGGAGTCCAAATACCAGAGGACGATTTGGACAACCTGCATTCATTAAGAGAAGTAGATGGAACATTGGTTTTTGTGGATCCCCAGGATTTACTGGGTTCCTGTTTGTTAGCAGATATTGGTTTTATAACCTTAGTTTTGCTAACGGACTCAGTATTCTTATTCTTCCTAGGTTTCCTTGAGTATACCAATTTAACCACAGGTTTGGGTGATTCAGATTCTAGAACTATTGGTTTCCTAGAAGGCACTTCATTAGTAGTGGTAATCCTAGTTAAAGGGCACGCATTTCCTACAATAGTGAAGGTCCGACCGGTAGGTCTCCAAATATATCCCATCTTAGTGAACACTTTTCCTGTTGGTTTCCAAATCTCTTTCTTAGATTTTCTCTTCTTAGGTTTAGCACGAAATTTCACATCATTCATAGAATTAGAAACACACAAATTATCAGAAGACATGCAATCATCACCGTTAATACAGACATAATCAGAATTATCATGTTTCTTGGAATTCTGCACAGACGCAGATCCATTAACTTTAACAGTACCATTCCTTTTATTCAAACTAGATTTAACGTTCCTAGGGTGAGCTTCTACTTTATTCTTCGAATTACTACTTGGTGTTTGCAGAATCCTATCATTCCGAGCTTCTACTTTATTCATCAAATTACTACTTGGTGTTTGTTGAATCCTATCATTCCTGATATTGCCTGAAGGCTGTGATCCGCTAGCACAAGTAAAAAGTCTTACTCCTGTAGAATGCAACACACGCTTGTTTGAAACTAAGATTGAGGTTGAGTCTGTTTTTGTGTTTTCTGTAGATGTGAGTGATTCTGAAAACCTAACTTTCTTGTCCTTTTTCCTTGGTGTAACCGCAACTAATTAAGGATCAAAATTGTTGATGCTAGGGCAAGTCCTACTTATGTGTGAAAGAAAATCCTAAATGACTTTGGTGTACCTAAAGGCAGACTCTAAAAGTGAATCTTGAGGATAATTAGCTTTTACATGTTCGACTATACACTAAGGACCTAAAGCGCTTTTACATGTTCGACTATATCCCTAAGGACCAAAGCTTCTTCCTGGGTATGCTTAATATACGAGGAGTGAGCAGTCCTTTTATTCAACAATTTGGGCGTGATTGGTTCCATATTATCCTTAGACACTTTTGGATCAACAGAGTGGGTCTCAGTAGCCTCCTTATCTAACGCTTTTCCTTTAAGTTTCCTTAACTCATTTTTTAGGGCTGCTATGACCAAACCTTGTTCCTAAAGTTTTGCATTTAAATCAGAAATTTCCCCAGACTTTATATTGACTTGTTTGATTAACGCATCACATTGTTCTTTTGATTGAACACGTTTTGGTTTAATCGAGTCATAAAGTTGTTTATAAGTCTGTTTCAAATGCTCATTCTCAGTAACAAGTTTTGTCACTCTATGTTCCAATTCAATGTTAAGAGTCTCAATTTCATCCATGTCCATTTTGACTGTACTATCATCCACATTTCCATTTAAGGACTTAATTTGCTCTTTCAACTTGACAATGACTGTGTCTTTTGCTTGAGACTGAGCTCTCAATTCACTTAATTCAAACAACTGAGTAAAACTTGGAGCATTTTGATTTAAAACACTGTTTTCTAGTTGAAAAATTTCTTGATTAAGTTGAGAATCAGCTTCCAAAGTGATGCAATGTTTTTCAAGAGTCGTAAAACTCTTACAAAGTTTATCGTAAGTTTCTTTATCAACAAAATCCTTTTTATTGAGAAGCTCAGTCTTGAGTTCGAGACACTTTTGACATTCATTCACAGTTTCACAACCATCATTCACAGACAAATTCACAACAGTTTTTACAATATCATTATCAATGGCTTGTGCCAAGAGTCGTTCATTTTCACTCAAAACTTGATTCATTTTAACTTCGAAAGTTTTGGACTCCAAGCGATGTTGTTCGACAGCCTGTTCCATTTGATAAAAGACTTTTTGGACATCGGCAAGTTCTTCAACCAAGTATTGGTTGAAGTTATTGAAGATATCTTTTAATTCTTTTATAAACGGAATGATTTCATCTCGAAAACAAGCCTTTGTATGTTCAAACCCCCACGTGCCCTCAGTGATAGCTGTGGCAGTGGTTCTTTCTTTGACAACCTGATCAAAGCCAGTAAGATAGCGTTTAAGCTCTTTCAAGCTAGTATTCACCATACTTACTTTAGGAAGTTCTTTTGGAACCTCAACTATGACGGTTGTGGAAGAATGAGATGGGTCTAAAGCTGGGACCGAAGTCGCTTTCCAATAGGCATGTTCACCATATAAATCAGATTGTCGAACAAATCGTTTGTAGTAATCGTTATTAAGAACAGCATAATTAATGGGTTTAGTGTTCACTTTATGTTTTACAACCATTGGATCTTGTTCTTTCAAAAGCATTTTTGAACGACTCTCTTCACAAAGCATTAATGTCTCATCAGAATTAGGAATCACAACAGCATCCATTTTAAGAATGACATTCCCGTCATATAGTTTTGGCTTTGACTCCCGAACTTTCTTCAGATAGAAAGGTTTTTCAAAACCGATAGCTTGTTTCGTGGAATGATCATAACAAATTTTGGATTTAGTCATCATATGAACAGTTTGCGCAGATTGACCTCTTTTGAAAATGATATTATCAAGTTGCTTAATTTTCTTTTCTAAAGCAATTTCTCTATCAATATTTCTGTTTTCTTCCATTTTTAAATCCTTTTTGAGATCAGAAACTGTTTTCATTAAAGAATCCTTTTCTTGCACTTGTTCAGAAAGAGTTTGCTTAAGACGTACAATCTCGGCATACTATTCTTTTGATCCTGAAAAACTGTTTTCAACATTTTGCATTTCTTTCAAATCTTTAACCTCTTCTTTATATCTATCAAGCTTGGTAGTCAAAGCTTTATGGGCACTTTTATATTCCAGATTAACATTGGTGCAGTGCATCACTTGGGTATTTAATTGTTCAAACATAGATAATATCAGGACATCTTGGTGAGCAGAAGAGTTAGAATTCTGGACAGTTTCCTGTTGTGTTTCACTCAGATACTGAGAATAAGGAATGATATTGCTATCACTGGTTATTTTAGTTTCTGTCTGATACACATCATTAGACGGCTCAGAAGATGTCATTATCTGCTCACTTTGATTGATTAAATCATAGGTCAGATTATCCGAATTATGTACCTCAGTGAGTGCATCTGAGCCATTCCTGGAAAGATTTGCCATGAGAGCAATCTTGGATGAGTTGATTTCATCACAATCAGAGTAATAGGCATCCAGATCATCGGCTTGATAAGCAGCATTGTGGGTAATGACAGTCTGAGAGGTTTGAGTGTCAGGAAGTCCTGGATCTGTCAAAAATGCTATTTCTTCCTCTGTTAAAACTTGACCACTTGCTTGAGCTTGAACCAGCAACACTTTATCATTGAACCATGTTTCATCCCTTTTCCTTTTTGGCTTAGTACACTGCTTGGCAATATGACCCTCCCCTTTGCAATTGTAACAAATGACAGTCCGTTGTTTCCCCGTGTTGCTTCCACTTGCACCAGGTGTGTATTTTCTTGTTGTTCCAGCAGCATAAGTAGTTTGTCTCCCCTGAACAGGTTGCACAGTTACTTTTCCATCATAGATGGTAGCTTGTTGACGAGGGTTTGACGAAGTCCTTAGCTGATTGTTGGTAGTAGGATACCGGGATGTGACAACAGCAGTTAAGAATGACATCATGTGATTAATTGCATCAATTGGATCATCCCATTTTTGGAACACTGGAACAACTAGACTTGAGTCTGGTTAGGAAAATTCAGGTTGTTGCTGTTGATAGGCTGTGGGAGCATATTCCAATTGTGGGATTGATGGTTGTGGAGAATAAACGTTGTGGTGAACGGTAGATTGGTACTCATTTGATGGATAAGTAATTGAAAGAGGTGTTGATTGATTGGTTGTGAATTGTTGAGTTTGATACGGTGTAACAAACTGTGAAGACTAATAAGGTGAAACGTGAAGTTGAGATAGTGATTTTGGGTGAGTGTGTAGATGAGATTGATAAGCTGGCTGAGTTAATTGGTGAGATGCAACTAAAGCAAGTGGATCGGAGTTGCGTGCATGCATCAAACGAACTTCATTTGCATGTCTTTCATGTTGTTGCAGGTAAGCATGAAGCTGATCAACATTGGTAGTGTGCAAGTCTTTGACCAATTTAACATCAGTAACAAATTTGCTCCATTCATCAGGAAGAGTGTTTAAGAACTTGGTGTTAACTTGAAACTGCTCCAATGGCATCTTGTAGATGTTCATATCATTGAGTAACAAAGTGAACCTCAAGTAGTACTCATGTAGGGCGTCTCTCTTGGTCTTGTAAGTGAAACTTATCGAATTCATCATACAGCTTGCACTCGCGTTCTTGTTTTGTTAATGACGTTCCTTGCATTAGAAGTGTAATCTTTCCCAAAGATCTTTTGCAAATGTTGTTGGACTCATAAGCGCATAGATTTCTGTTGGAATGGGCCTTGGAGACTTTTATGTTTATTGACTTTGATGTCACATTCAGCTTGATAATGGCTTCCGCGGGATGTCGTTCAACAATATTCTTAAGCCTTGTTGGCTCCATCCTCAGTGATTGAAGGCCAAACAAGTGGTCCTTTTTCAACAGATGCAAGAATCATTCTTCCATGTGGTCTATTCATCATATAAAGTTCCATTCTGCTTTTCCATGAATCATACAAGTGTTTTTCAAGCATCGGTGGTTTGTTGTCTCCTCCAGAAAGAAGTGACTTATCGGCAAGAGTCGTCATTGTGGTATAAAAAGATTACAAATTGATCGATCGGTGGTAGAAAGAAATTGTGTTTGGTTATGTGTTTGTTGAGTCTTGAAATGAAATTACACGGGATTTTACAATTCTTGACAAAACCGGGAAAACAAGTGTTTGTTTCACGGGATTTTACAAGTCAAAGAAATAACCGTATAATTTATGATTTGAGTTGATGAGTTTAAATTTGATTTTTTTTTATCTAGTTCGGTTGTCACTCGTTCGGTTCCCTCGTTCGGTTCCCTCGTTCGGTTCCCTCGTTCGGTTCCCTCGTTCGGTTCCGCCCCCCCCCCCCCCCCCCCCCCCCCCCCCCCCCCCCCCCCCCCCCCCCCCCCGGGGTATTATAATATGGTTCACTGTTCGTTTCACTCGTTCGGTGCCACTCAATTCGGTTCACTTCGTTCGTTCAACTCGTTCGGTTCACTCGTTCGTTTCCTCGTTGGTGCACTCGTTTCGTTCCAATACTCCGAAACCCAATTTTCAAAAACTCAAAAAAAATTTATGAATGATTTTTAGTAAATAAATTCTTGTCAACTTGTGTATAACCCTATATGAACAATAAAAATGAATCTGTAAGGATTTTTAAGCCAAAAAATTTTTGAATCAAAAAAATTTGTTCTTTGTAAAGGCTTTTGAACCAAATCACACACTAAATACTACACTCACACTCCATGGCTCTGATACTAATTGTAGAATACTAATAATCTTATGATCAAACCAAGAATAAGAGTGAGATGTGGGTTGTGATGTTAGAGATAGAATGGATGGAAAATGGATGAATTGTATAAAATGGAATATGGAATATGGAAAAATGGAACAACCAACCCTCTCCAAGGCTAGGAGAGGGGCTTATATAGTACCTATAGGCCGGCCATGGGCTATGATGGGCTTCACATGGGCCTTGGGCCGGACTATGATTACTATCTAATCATTACATTTACTTACGAGCTAAGACCTGTTACAACTTGGAGTGACCGACACTTTTTGTGTTTCAACAATTCTTAATACATTGCCTCTTCATCTTTCTTGTTTATTAGCTACTCACATTTAAGTTCCAATGGCCTTTTGCCATTAGGTAATTCGCCAAGGTCCAAACCTGTTGTACTTGTATACAGAAGCACCTCTTGCATAGCTTCTATCCAGCCTTGGAGCTTTTAATGCTTGATATTGCCTTATTAGACTCTTCTTTGATAAGAAACATGCAACACAAACAATTTAGAAGTTCTTTATGGTTGGTCCTCTACTGAACTGAACTAAACATAGCTTGTTCAGTCACACTCTTTGTCATCCTTCAGGTTTGAGGTGCTGAATATATGTCTTCAATGATTTGTTCAACTGGATGATACTTGTGAATTCTAGCAGTTAGAATAGGATTGACAGGGATATGTGTATCCAAATTGTTTATTCCAGCCTCTGCACCAACATATTCATCATCATCTGAATAGACAATTTCTTCCAATTCAGGCATATTTAGATCATCATTACATCCATAGACTATATTTTCATCAACAGCATTATCCTCTATGCCAGCAGTATTAATAGTTGGACTAACAGTATTAATAGTATTAGTGTTGTTAACACTAGCATCCTTTTCTTGATTAACTTTTGGCTTCTCTGTACTTGGAACCTCACTATCTTCATTCCCTAGATCTTCAGCATCCTTCTTTTCCACCTCCCCTGATGGTTTGAATCTAGAATCAGGAGAATCCTTTGAACTAGAAGAGAATGGTGGATCTTGAATGGATAATGGTAGCAGTATGTAATCTTTGCCAGGTATTGTCTCTATTCTTAGCTTTTTCCTTCGCAGTATCATAGGCTTTCTTGTACTTGCATTACCATTAGATTGATTCCTGCAAACAACTGGCTTTTAGTTCATAGAATTTGTTAGTTGAATATATAACAAAATGCCCAATTGGTCCACTTCCTGCAATACTTAGGGGTGTATCTCACTAAAGTTACATGCAGGTTCTCTTCTGACTATCTAGTTTTTCTGTGAATACTTTGAAATGCTTTGCTATTGGTAGAGTATCCTATTAAAGAATCCTTCATTCAGCCTTTCCACAATAGTTACCTAGGTGATCTTATGGTATTAAGGTTGTAACCAGACACCAAATGGTCTCATGAATTTAAGGCAGATTTTTAACTAGAAAAAATTCATAAGGGGTTATTGGTGTGAGGCTTGATATCTATACCCCCTATTTTGGACATAAAAAGCAGTATTGAACTTGCTTCAGCCAGAAAGTTGATTGGCAGTTTGAAATCAGTATCCTAGTCTTGCAGCATACTATTAGTGTCCTTTTTTTGCTTTTGCGAACTCCATTTTGCTTGTGGAGTCCTAGAAAATCTAAAGTCCTCTATAATATCCTTCATTTTCCACAGAACGGATCATGAACTTATTCTTGAATTCATCCATTTGTCATTCTAATCACTTTTCACCTTAAGGTCTATTAGATTTTCTATGTCTATGATAATAATGTTTTTAAGGATTTTAGAAAGTTTCATCCTTAGTGGCTAAAAAGAAAACCAACTAAACTACTAAAATCATCTGCTCGACTAATAGGCAGTAACATCTTTTTCATTAAAACTCTTTACAATTGTTGGGCCAAATAAGTACATGTGCAACATTGTAACTGGTTGGCGATGATTGGAACTGACAGTTTTAGACTTACAAGAAGCTCTGTGTAGCTTTCCCTACTGACAAGCAACACAAGTTTGATTAATTTCAAAAAGTTTTGAAGGTAAACCTCTTACAAGGTTTCCCTTTACCAGTTTATTTATTGTTTTGAAATTTACATGACCACGCCTCCTATGCCAAAGATTAGATTCATCTGGTGTGGCTTTTGCAAAGAGAAAAGTGAGACCTCCTTGAGGAAAAACATTCTTTAAATCAAATCTGTACATGTTATCCTTTCTAGGAACTTTTAAAGCAAGACATGTACTTTAATCAGTTAAACTTAAAGTATGGGAGACAAACAACAATGCAGTATCAGTAAAAAAAAGGATATTATTCTTCTGTCACAATGTATGAGACACTGAAGAGGTTTAATCTTTAGTTCCTTTACAAAATACAATCTTCAAAGTTCCCAATTTCTTAGTTTTATTTTACTCCAAGGCACAAATCCTCCATCAATTTCTTTATAATTGTAAGATAGGATCTGTTCCTGTCAATGTGCCTAGAAGCATCAATGTCAATCACTCTTTCATCTTTCCAAATATTTATGTGGATTTCCCGCACATAAGGGTAGTATAAATTTAGTTTCTTTTTGGGGACCCAAGCCATTTCTGTTGGATCTGCCTTGTGCATCAACATAATCAAATCTTTTAAAGGACATTGATGCACCATTGTTTCTGGAGACATGGTCTAAGACTTTATATTTTAGTCTCCAAACCCAACATGCTGAGGGCCCTTAAAAAATTTCCCTTGTTTCCCTTAACAGCCACTAAGAATTTCTTTATTTCCATTAACAGCATTAAGAACTGCTTTTGGCCTAACAGTATCAACCTTTGTTCCCTTAACAGTATTAACCTTTTTAGTGAAATTACTGTTATTAGCTGTTGTTATTTTGTTAAAAGGCCTTCTAGCAGTTGAATATGCATTATTAATAACATTTTTCATGGGTCCTGCATTATTCACTGTTGTTCTTGGTTGAACAGTATTAACTGGTCTAGCAGTATTAAGTGAAATTGGGCCAGACCTAGTTAAGACTGTTCTTGGAACCATGTTCCTTTTTGGACTGGGGTGAGTTAATTTAGAGAAATTCTGTTTGTTCACCCTTTGAACATTGGTCCAAACTGGTTTTGCAAATCTTCCATTATTATACCAGTTATTGCAATCATTCTTCAAATGATCAAAACTACCACACACATGACAAGCTTTGTTGAACATCTCAAAATTACTCCTTAATTTTTGAGACATCTCTATGACTAGGTGTGTTTTGCCTATTTTTATCAACTGATGTTTTTCTAAGAGATTTTACTTGCTTAGTAGACTTAACAAAGTTTATCTTAACAAAACAAGGTTTATTAAACATCTCAACTATTTTAACCTTAGGCATATTTTCTTCATCACTATCAGATACCCATTCCTCAATAATTAGGGCTCCATTTTCTTTCCTAGCAGTTTTAGGTTCATTAGTCTCAACAGTAGGCTTTTCAACTATAGGCTCACTAACAGACTCGTTCACATCAACAAAATCATCTAGACTAGGATAAACTAAATCAGATTTTGGTGGCATAAAATTCCCAGTATAGGGAGGTGGGACAACATTATACCCTAATCTTATTTTACACTTATCCATTATCTGACTGTCTAGAAGTTTACATAGGCTTTTTGATGAATTTTTAAAATTTTGTACTGTAAGTTGAACCTCAATCTTTTTCTTTTGTAGCCAACTCTAACTTCCTTTTAAGCTCTGTAATATCTAAATCTTTTAAAGTTTTATATCTTCTTTATACACAGACTTATTTTTCTTAAAGACTAACAGTCTAGCTTCTACAAATTCTAAACCAGTTTTATAAGAGACAACACTTATCCTAGCTGTTTTTAAGTCTTTAACTGTTAGCCTTAATTTATTGAGTCGAACAAGGAAGTTCGGTCACTCTACGATGGAGCTTCGGTCTTATTAGTAATGTTTGTAATAGGTTATTATCGGGACATTGGGTCGATAGTGATCTATTTTGTATATGTTTCGGGGTTTTAATCCAAGCAAAACCTAGAAGACGAGTCCTAGTTAAATATCCCGCGCATCACATTAAATGCGTAGGGATATATATATATATATAGATATTTTCCTTTTGAAAATATCTATTCTCACTATTCTCACTATTCTCACAATTCTCATCTATCTCATATCTATCTAAAATCTTTTCTCTTTTCTCTCTCATTTCTCTCTCCTCTTTCTCTCTCTAAACAATCTTCTCTTTTCTAGTTTCTTGATTGAATCGTGTTATGAAGTGTTAATCGGGAACCTACAATTGGCATCAGAGCAAAGGGTGGATTCGTGAGATGATTCGTCTTCTTTATAGTGGCTAAACTAGCTCAATTCGGGGCTTATATTTGACAAAAACCCAAGCTCAAATTTTTATTGGGCTTATTTGTTTGTTTAATCTGATCTTTACTTGTTCTACACATCAAAAGGTTAGATTTGTTATAAATTTCGTGTGTATGTGTAACTTTTTTTTTTTGACCAAAGCTCAAGTTTTGAATATGGCTTTTAAACGCTTAGTTGTTCTTCGTGGAGGGCTACTGCTCAATATTGGACGATTTACAAGGTAATACGAGTTAAGGTTGGCTTAAACTTGATGTATTCACAAAGTATTACATGTTTCTAACTCAATTCGTGGCTAGAAAGTTAATTGGGTGAATATTTGCAAAATTCGTCCCTTGCATTCTTCGTGGCGGTTTGACAGAAAAAGGGACAAGATCCACGATTTAAGGAAATAGTCAACGGCGGTTTGTTGACCAAAACGGCGAGTTGCTAAAAACAGCGAGTTACAAAAGGCGATGTTGCTACAAAACAGCGACGTTAATAAAATAGCGACGTTGCTAAAAATAGCGATTGCTAAAAACAGCGACGTTGCCTAAAAACGGCGAGTTGCTAAACGGCGCAGTTGCCTAAAAATGGCGACGTTGCTAAAACGGCGAGTTGCTAACGGGCGATGTTGTAACGGCGAGTTGCTAAACGGGAGTTGCACAACGACGAGTTATTATTAGCAGCGCGTTTTGCTAGAATTTTTTGTCGTGAAGAAAAGAGTTTCAGTAAAAACAGCCTTAACTTTTGTCCGTAAGTACGTTTCAGACCCGTGACATCTTAAATCGAAAATGAGAAAAACGAGACGATCAAGCTGTTGGCACCCTTTTAGGGCTGTGTTAAGGATTTTTCGGAGGGACCCAAAATAAGCTCGTTTACCATGATTTATTGACATTTTTCATATTTTTAAAATTTGTGTTAGACTTGTTTTTGTTCTAGCTCACGGCCCATCTGTATTTTAGGCCCGTTTCAGTTTGGTTGAGCCTTATTATAAACAAACAGCTTTAACCTAGCCAGAAAAATATTTACCTTATTTTTAGGACAATTAAATCATTGGCCGCTGATTCCGAATCAAATCATTCATGGTTTTCCTATTGATTTTGTAAATCCGTTAACAATTTTTATCGGTTTTTAATCATTGAAGAGTTAACAATACTTGTGACCGTGAATTGGCATACAAAACCACAACTTCCAATAACATCATATCCACTTTAGATCAAACAAATTCTTTCACACTTTTATTCTATAACTATTCATTCATCTTGTCTACTTCCAGTTAACACCATCCTTACAGATAGCCAAGATGCACAATAATTTCTATGCAGCTGTTCAAAGATCGTCCACGATGCTTGGACCAGGAAGATATTCTCAGTGGCATTCTGCGTTTTCTTTTGATACCTTGACACTAAATGAATGTGAATATCTGAGGCAAGTGCATCTTGTGAAGGTCCATATATGCCTAAACGGATCATTGCAGCACGTTGAAGCAGCAGAGACATTCTACCATTAGCTGCACATGAAGATGCTGAGACAATACCAACTGACAGCAGAGAACCAAAATTTACGTTCAAGCTGTGGAAAAGGACAGCTATTTTCTGTTTTGAATGGTATTGAGTCGATGAATATACTCAACTGTTGATGCATGCAACACATCTTAAAGAGATGTGAGACCGCAATTGAATAGGTTACAAAGGGAATAATTGAACGTACAAGAGGTAATGACCAATCTATTTGGGAATTGGGCTATTTACTTCTCTGGAGATGGAGAATCCATGGAGTCTTATTACTCTTGGTTTTTTACAAAATGATGAATGAGTTTGACAAGGAACGCCTTTGCAATGTTTCCACAATTGCAAGTGAATGTTCATTTCTTTCAACAACTTCACCAGAATGGTCAGATTTGTGACGATTGTCTAGCAGAGACAGGAAATAGGCAAAGTACTCATTATCCACAAGTCTGTTTATGACTGTTCTGAGAGCAGTTTTAAACGAAGTTAATGATATCCGTTTCTGAGTGATTTGCAGAAGTGCAAATCAATTAGCACTTCTTGGACTGCTCAAACCATATTCAGATAGAATACTATCAGGCCACAAATCCTCAAAGATCTTTTATGAATGCTCCATCATACATGCAATCTTCTTCGCACACGACCAAGTCGGTCTACCAGACACAAAGGCAAAGAGATAGCCCAAAACCAGTTTCTCCTCAATCGAGTCCGTTCTGAGGAAGACAGTGATCCAGAACAAGCTCGTGTGGTTAAGGACTTGAAAAAGAACTGGCACTCCTTGCTAAGTACTACAGAAGCTGTAAAACCTACCAACACAAAAAACCTATCGAACTTCCTTCAAACTCCAAGAACAACGACTGAAGATACACAACAAGGTATAAAAACAGACTATCAGTCAGGGCAGTTTGGAATCAAAGGTCGATGACAGTTGGCTGGGGCTAGGAAATCAGTAGGCAGGTCCGGTAGTGTGTAGCTTGGTCTATTCTAGTGCAACAAAATGGGATAAAGGCTTAAAGTGAAGGGATTTGGACACTATGCCAGGGAATGCATGAAGCTCAAAGCGGGTTAAAGACTACGCATATCACAAGGAGAAGATGATGTAATGTGACAAACAAGACTGAACAAGGTGTTCCACTTCAAGCTGTGCAAGCTGTTTGGCTAGTGGGACACAGATGAAGAGAGTTGAGGAATAGAATGGAAAGCACATTACAGCTACATGGCAAAGATTCTAGGAGCGTCCCACCTGTAGATTCCATGTCTTTAAGGGTCTGCACACATGGATTGGATACAGGTATTTATACCATGATGATAACATGATGTGTTGCAATGTGAGATATACATTCTGAGAAATGTATCTGTATCAGATCAACAGATGTTCTTGGAGATAGGATGATAGCAATGTCATTCCTGATTCTTCAAATATATGTACTGATGATAATCAGTTGATCAAAATGCGGCTTGGAGTGTTGATGAGCGTGCTGCGCTTGACTATTTAATTGCTAATATGACTCTTGAAACGGAGGAAAACAAAAAGTATTAAAGCAATTAAAGAAAGCTAACGCATCATTAACTTCAAGAACTGAAGGAGTGCAAACTCTAACCTTGATGAGTTAGTAGGGCTCTGAGGGGATGGCTTTAGAAGTCGGGTATAGTTAGTCTGATTGCACTTCAGTCCAAACAGACTGAAGCTGAGAAGTAATACGGCCCTTAATGACCGAACGACAGTGATTATAAAATACTTCAAACAAAGTTAAATGAAACTCTAGGACTATTAGCTCTTAAAGACATTGACATAAAAAAGGGTTTAAAAACTAAAGCTATGAAACTTTCAGTTGTTCAATCAGTAACACACGATGAGATAGTCAAAAATGGGTTTGTTAACCTAGTCATAATTTGAAGGTCAACTCAAAGAGAAAAGTAAGGTTATTTCGGATTTAAAGGTTAAGGAAGGAAAAGACATTGACACGATGATTGAAATGGACAAACAAATAAAGTTTTTAAATGAAATTCTTTATAAACGCAATCAGTCAATTCAGACCATTCACATGTTAGCACCTAAATGCGCAACGTATAATGGTAGATCAACCTTTGCTAATCCAAAGTACCTCAAGAAAGCTCAATCTGATAAGCCCTGTTTGTATGAGATCTCATATGATACTTCTGATCCTGCAAAACAGCATTTTTGCCCCGATGGGAAAAAGACATTGACTTTGAAAGGAGAGTAGATCAAAATTGGATAAAGACAAAGTGAAACCATATGATTACACATATCAAAACAGTCTTTATGAAACTTTCAAACCACCATCCAAAACCTATCTTGATCAGTTGGAACGCGCTAAAGAAATTAGGAAGACAATGTGGAGAAAAACATTTGTTAGGACAAAACCAAACATTGCTAAAAACAACGTTTTGGCATTCTACCTATGTCTAAATCCATATGTAAAAGTAGACACTTTACATTGAAATGACAAACATCTTCAATCATTTAGAACTATTTTGTCACAAACTTGGTCTAATCATTTATTAGTGCATTCCTCTAACACCATCTGCTAAGACTATGGAAAGTTTTGATCAAATTCTTATTAATGCTCCTTCAGACAAAAACTATACTAGACTAGTCATTGTTTTGTTCATGAAACTAAAATAGGATATGTAATGACGTTTGTGTACGTTAATTCCCTTGAAAAGGAGCTTGAGAAACTTGCATCGCAGAAAAAGCTGTTTTTCTAACATATATGATATACTTCTCCAGAAGAGTGTGTGTCTAAGTTGTTACTTGTTCATATTTGGCATTCTCTGTCTGTTTTAAATGCTATTACTTGAATTACAATGATTGTATCTTCTTAAGTCAAAAGAATGGAATGTCTTGCACAAAAGCTTTCGAAGCAAACTGAATTGTTAACAAAGAAGTTCATAATTAAGCTTTTGAAGAGTTTTGATAAACTTGAAAAACTACTCTATTTCTCTTGATCTTAAACATAGTAAAGAACAGATGAAAAACAACCCTTCTATCAGTTTGCCAAAGAAAATGGCTTCAAATGTTTTGCGAAAAAGAACGTTGACAATATCATGAATATAAAAGATTTGAATAGATCAAATGCAAGATAAGGAAAGTCATGGTGATAAATGAGTCTAAAGAAAATCACATTCTTGGTACACAAAAGGAAAATAGTCTATGGAAACTCAGTTTGATAAACCATCTGTTTGTTCGACAACAATGCTCAAAGGATCTAAAACCAGTCAGTTTAGGAAAACGTCATCGTTTTCAATTCTCCTGAAATTGAGAGTTTTCAATACGGAATAGTCGGTTAATAAACTAATGCGGTTCGGATGGTTTTGTTTAAACCAGTCACTCAACAAGAATTTTGCCTTGAAAAGAAACCAAGCGGTTCGAAACACAATGGGCTTAAACAAGGAATTTTTAGAATTGCCTCCACCACAACACAAACTAGAAACCACAGTTGACATCATCTTCTGGGTATACTAATCCTAACATGTCTATTCTTAGGAGTAATTCACATACTAGTGTTAGCAGACACAGCTTAGTGCTATCAAGTTTAAAGATAAGGTCGTGCCAAACAATAGGCAAGTGAAGTTTCAAAAGAAGGGAAGTAGAGACCATCATAGGGATTTCTATTTTTTCTGAAAGAAAACAAATTGTGTAACTGCGTGTTAATGACAGTTCAAACTCCAGAACTTGCGAAAGGTGAATGATAGTTTGTGCTGAATGTGGAAAACATGGTGTGTGTTAATTCTAATCATGATGCCTTGTGTTTCTCGTTACTTGTAGAGTGATATGGCTAGAACTATAGAAGCATAATGTAGTGCTATAGTGCTAGTAAACCCAAGAGAAAGCCTAACAACATTCTGTTGCATCACCCATAATGAAAACAGTTGCATCAGATACCACTATTTCAGAAATCTAAGAGTTATATTCAGGAGTGTATGAGAATACTAATTCAGGAATGGGAAAGGTGGATAGCTAAGAGATGTCCATCAGGTTATACATGGGACACAAAAAAGCCGCTTAGGACAAAAAGTATGGTTGCCAAGAGTAGGAAAGCGATGAATCAAAACAAGTATTAGTCCCACTATATCATTTGTCTTTGGATAACTAATGTCTTGAAGATATCAAAATTCCTTAGGGTCCAATTTGGCCAATTGTTCCATCGTCCTCTAATTCTATTGCAGATTGTACAAACTTTATCTATTCATTGTTGACTCTGGTTGCACGAAGCCTTGTACGGGCAATCTTCAGCTGTTGTGTAATTTTGTGGAGAAATTTTCTGGGTACTGTTCGTTTGTGGAAATGATCAGTTTGCTCCACATTATTGGTTATGGAGGATTGCTTCAGGGATGTCTTGATCATAGGGTTTATTTAGTCGAAGGCCTTCAAGCACAATCTTTTCTCGGTTTTGGTCTAGTTCTGTGATGCTGATTTGGAAGGTGCTTTCAGGAAATCTACATGTTTTGTGAGAGTTCTTCAGGGAACTATTTACTAACTGGTAGCTTTAGTCGTGGATTGATCTCTACACAAACATCTCTTCAAGATATCAACTTCATCAACTCCAATCTGTTTCATGGCTAATGCTTCACCCAACTCAAGAATGGTTATGGCATCTCGAAGGCTTTCTCATCTTAACATCGAGTACATCACCTTAATCTTAAGAATTGATGTTGTGACAGGCTTCCTAAGTTGAAATATGTCAAGGATCAACTTTGTTCGTCTTGTGAATGTGTAAAAGCAAAAAGGAAGTTCATTCAAACAAAAGTCAGTTCTAGTTCCAAAGAAGGCTAATTTGCTTTCACATGGACTTGTGTGGTCAATGCGTAGTTGCAAGCATAAATGGAAGAGTATTATTCTGGTGATTGTTGTGACTATCAAGATACACTTGGACTATTTTTATACGATCCAAGTATGAAAACACCAGAAGTTCTCATAAGACTTTCTCAAGATTGATTCAACGCAATTCTTCAAGACTCATGTTATTACTGTCCCGTTATAGACAGAGGCACAAATTCTGGAACAAGATACTACTTGTTTATTTCACAAGAAGAAGGAATTGAAAACAAAACTTCTACTCCTCGAACACCTGAACAGAACGGCGTTGTCGAAAGACGGAACCGTACACTTGTTGAGGCTGCTCGAACGATGCTTTCAGCTTCTAAGCTTCCATTATCATTTTGGGCTGAAGCAGTTGCAACCGCATGCTATACTCAGAACAGATCCTTCTCCATCATGGAAAGACGGCATATCACATCATAAATGATAGGAAACCTTCAATAAAACATCTTCACATCTTTGGTTGCATTTGTTACATAACTAGAGATGGGGAAAATCTGGATAAGATGAAAGAAAAAGGGGATCCATGTGTCATGGTGGGATATTCTACTCAGTCGAAGGGATATCGTGTTTACAACAAGAGAACACGCTTAATAGTTGAGTCCATTCATATCAAGTTTGATGAAATCAAAGAAATGATGTCTGATCACAACAGTTCAGACCTCGCACCACAACGACAAGAGATGTCTGTTGAAAATGTCTCTTCAGGCCTCGTTCCTCAAGGATAAAAGGCGTCAGATTATGACAACTCTGACCCTGTGCCCCCAAGACAAAATGTTGTTCCTACAGCAGAGAAGACAGATTCGTCACAACAAGGGTTAGAATTTCTCTTCAGTCCTTTACTTGAAGAATATTACAATCCAACACACGGTCTCGCTGAGGAAAACAACAATGATCAAGCACCGAATGCATCGTTTCAAGAAGATGAATTTATCAATCCTTTTTGTACACGGGTACAAGAAATTGGTGAGTCTTCCTCACGCAACATTGATAATACCAATGTGCATTCATTTCAACCACAAAGTCATGATTACCGATGGACCAGAGATCATCCATTAGAACAAGTTTGTGGAAATCCAACCATGCCAGTTCAAACAAGATGACAGCTTGCCACAGATCCTGAAATGTGTATGTTCGCGCTCATGGTAAGTATTGTTGAACCGAAGAACATTAAGGAGGCAATGGCTGATTCTGCATGGATCGAAGCAATGCAGGATGAACTTCATCAGTTCGACAGACTAAAAGTCTGGGAACTAGTCGACAAACCATTTGGCAAGATGATTATAAAGCTAAAGTGGTTATGGAAGAACAAGAAGGATGAAGATCAGACTGTAATTCGCAACAAAGCACGACTTGTTGCTAAAGGTTATGCTCAGGAAGAGGGTATTGATTTTGAAGAATCATTTGCTCCAGTTGCTCGCTTGGAAGCAGTTCGGATTTTCGTTGCCCACGCAGCACACAAGTCTTTTCCAATCTATCAGATGGACGTGAAAACGGCATTTCTTAATGGTCTGATCCGTCCAAACTACACCTTAAAATATATATAACATATAATAAAATATAAAATATATATAGTAAGTGTAATCTGAAA
>BQNB010046185.1:0-43854 GCA_026074375.1 Tanacetum coccineum | reverse complement strand
CTTGTTATCATTCACATTGTATGTAACTAGATTTTGGGACCTGCCTTTGTAAAACTCTAATTTGAAATGAATAATAACGTATCTTTTGAACAAACATCTCTTTTGGGTCATTTTCTATGATTATGATTGTTGTTTCCATGAAGTAATACCCCAGATTAGCTTTCGCTGCTAAATATAAAAATGGGGGTGTTACACACATTTATCTTCTAGCATACTTGATAAACGACTTAAAATTTTTGTAATACTTTCTTCATGCCTAGATTATGCATTCGACTTTTCGAGTTCTAATATGGGGTTTTATAAGTCTTAGGCTAGGAAACATTGAGGACAATGTTTAATTTTAGTATGGGGTAGTATATCTTCGATATTATCTTACCTACCTTTGCCGGGTGTTCTCACGTACCCCGTTTTCCCACCAAAAGTTAAAAAAAAAATATGAAAAATTTAAAAATTTTCAAAAATTAAATAAGTGTTTTGTCACAATTTTAACTTTCCTACTGGGTAGAATAAGAATAAATTTTTGACCCAATCAAGCGTGTTGAGCTCTAGCTTGTTCCTTAACTTTTAGGCTAAGCGTTCTTGAAAATTCGCGAAGAACGAAAAATGATAGAGTTAAGTATGAGTTAGATGCTAAACAAGGATTAGTTGGAAATCTTAAGAGCTCATGTGTGTAATTTGTGGCCTTTTCTCCCATAAGCTTTTAACCGGACTAATAATACGTGCTATTTTTGGAGATTAAACTTTAATCAACAATTTTTATGTAGTTAATAGCAAAATTTTTAGTCTTAGTTCAAACTTTTACTTGAATTTTTCAAAAAGAAGTATTCTATATATATATATATATATATGATAAAAAATGAAAAAATAATAATAAGTAATAATTATAATCTGTGGGCTGATAAAAGTTTGCTGTATCTTGCCGGCTCACAACCGATGTTGCAGCCTTCTAAAATAAAAGCCCATAGGTAAAATAAAGAATCCGAGATGATAAAATATTTGTGCATCTTTGCCGCTCACAACCGATGTTGCAGCCATCTAAAGGGTCCGAGGGTTACAATTTGCGATAAATGTTAGGTTAAAATTAATTTGAATTAATAAATAGATCTTTTTTTGTTAAATTTAAATATGCTTTTGAACTTTGACTAATTCATCTTAAGTTTTTTAAATAAGCTATGTGTATACGGGAAACCTGAGAGTTTTTGAAACTTAAGGTCCGTGAGTCCCGATACTAGTCTCTGTAGGGTGTCAAAATCTGGTCAATAGCCGCAAGTTGAGATTTGGCCCCAAGACCGAAAGTCGCTACATGGATTATCTCGCCTTCAACTCATTCTTCCGGTGAACGGAAAACATAGATTTTGCAAACGTTGATCCATGGTTCGAAATTCAAAAAAACACATTCACACAAGAGATATAATAATAATCGATGAAAAGTTCACCAAGTTGCAAATATGAGTAGTGTTACTTTTAACAGATATTTAGCGTTGATTTCTTTTTAAACTTGTTTTTAGAGCAATGAAAAGTCGGGGACGATGAACTTTATCCTTTTTGGGCATTCTCAGATCAAAATGCAGATAGTTCTATGACCCAAAACAGTTATGGAAATAACGAGAGTCGGAATATTATATGGCATATTGCTAAAAAATAATTGGAAAAAGTTTCGAAAAATGGAAAAATGGGATGTTTTAAAGCTTGTGATTTCTTAACTCTCCCCACAAAAGTCTTTGCTACTTTTCAAAGATTTAGTTTGGGGAAGTTTTGAGGTATTTGGTTTTAAGGCATATAACATTGCGTGAGGACACGGCAATCACTTAGTTTGGGGAATTTTGATATGTGAGAAATCACATATCCTTTTTATACCAAAAATGGCCTTAAAATGATCAAATTGTGCAAATTATGCCTGTATATTGCTTGTTTTGTTATTTGTGATGTGTAGGTACGGATAATGCAAGAATCACAAGAAAATAGTCAAAACCGGACAAACACGAACACGGGAACGGAAATAGTGCACAAGAGCCGAGAGTTTCTAGCAAAAGGTCAACAAAGTGAACCCTTGGTCAACTCTTGGTCAAACCACAAAATGACAAAAATCCTCAAATTCCCAAATGAGCCCTCAATGTTAAATAAATTTCACAAATAATCCTTAAACCCTAACACCGTTAGTCATTTTCTATTAAAAAGATAACGGTTGTTAAATCTCTTATAAAACCAAAACCATAAACCCTTTAACATTTTCCCGAGCCCAATCATAACCTGTGGCCCATTTCCCTTTTACCCAAGCCTAGGTCAACCACCTTTACCCCCAGTCAAACAATACATAGAAAAGTAAAAAAAAATAAGCGGGAAAAGTTGTTGTTACTGTTCAGCGTCGTCCCAAGTAATTACCCTGCATAAAAAACAAAGGGTAAAATTCAATTAAGAGCGTGGAACAAAGATTCGAGTAGTATGCTACACGCTGGCAAGCGAAACGTCACCAAAGGGTTTTGATTGGTCAAGATGACTCAAGAGGATGACACGCGGGCTCAAAACAAACACACCTTTTCTGAGAATTTTACACTAAAAACAATGCAAAAAAAGCACAAGAGCTCCCAACTTATGGGATTGCCAGCTTGGCAATCCGTGTGCAACATTCCAATCTAACGGTCTAAAATGGGCATCAAATGATTAAAGAAATTAAAGGGCCAAGATCAAAAGCTAGAGAGGAGCCATGTAAGCAAATCCTGCTATATATAGAGCTCTCCTCACAGTGGAAAAAAGGGGGAGTTTTTTTAGCATTTTAGTAGTTTTATAAATAATTTTAGCTTATGTCAATTTAGCTTATTTGTATTTTCATTTCATGTAACGTTTCATTTGCAATATTGTAACTCAGTTTTTTATTAATGAAAGTTTAAGTGTTCTTATTATTAAATTTGAATTTTCATAAGTTTTACTTTCATACAAAATGGCTAAATAAGCCTACAGTTTCATAACTCTTATTGTCTAGATACATAAAAGCTCTCTAAATATTTAGAAAACTCCATGGAATAGCAATGGTTGCTGATTTACAAGTAGGTAATCATGCTGAAGGTCAAGCTTAATATTAGACTATCAATTGGAATTAAGCTTAAGCTTTTGTATAAGCTCTATTAAGAGCACTCACCTCTGTATAAGCTGTTTGTTATTTCTTATCTATCTTTTCATCACATTCTTTAATAAACAGCATATAGCTAATCAGTTTGTAGTAGCTTATTTTTGTTCAATCTAGCTTATCTCTACTTATTTTAGTTGTTATATGTTAGTTATATCATTTGTTAGCATAATTCATAGTTGCTTATCATTTTTCTAGAAATCTGTCATAAAATCCAAAAATATTAGTTTAGCTTTTAGCTTATTGTTCTGGCTTATTAGTTTGCTTAAATCTGCTCATTAGGATTATCATTAGCTTATTACTATCTGGTATTACTAGTTTGTGTATTTAATCTTAATTTTATAAGCTAAAAATGACTTGTAAAAAAATAAGGGGGTGTTTGGGTCAAGCAGTACTAACCTGAGTTAGTACTGCTTGAAGCCATTTTGGTCCTTGGATTTCATTTTAAAACTCATAGAAGGTTTATAAAAGTAGGAAAAATACTTTGATAGTTTAATTCCTGTTTAATTAATGCTTATGAGTAAAGAATAGCTCTGATAGATCAAGTTCAGTAAATAAGCATATTTAAGCTCAATTTGTCTGTTATAAGCTAGTTAACATTGCTCTCATTGCTTTAAGTTTTAGAGTTTTTTAAAGTTGTAGATTACAATTCTTTAAACCTGCACAAGTATTCATATGATTTGGGTTAAATTTGGCCAACTGCATCAGTATCTTAGAATGGAACAATGGCATTTTTCCAATCTTAATTTCAGAGTTAAATTTTAGTTTTTTAGGATTGATTTTATTTACAAGTAGTTTTTAGGTTAATGATCATCTTTTTAAACTTAGTTTTTAGAAAATAGCTTATTTGTCTATCTGTTTTAAGCTCAAAATCAGCATTTTATCTTTTGTAAATCATACTCAGCTCAACCTCAATTTTAATTAATAAGCATTTCATCTAGAAATTTCATAGTCATTTAAATTCAAATGATTTTTGGATTATTTTTTTAAGTAGTAGTATTAGGTACCTTTTTTAGTGTAAAGAGCAAAAGTCCATAGGATCCTTACTTATTGAAAAATAAGCTCAAAGTTCCCATATGGGACTGTTTGGGTAACATTTTAGTCAATAGCATTATTGAGAGTTACTAGCTTATAGCTAAATTTTGCATAGTTTGTTGTTAAACTAGCTTATTAGGTTAAAGTTTAGTAGTTCATAGCTTATTTAGGATAGGTTTTAGCTTATTTTATCTTTTCTTAAAAAATCTAAAAACATAATTAAAAGTCAAAAGTAGCATTTTCAGTTAGCTTTTTCTTAGCTTAATGAGATTTCAAAATACTTTTTAAAAGGAGTTTTAAATAGCTTTTAGGACATAGTTTAAGCTAGTACAAGCCAATTTTCCATAAGGATCCATTAGAGTACTTAAAATTAAGCTCAAAGCTAGCATTTGGCCTGTTAGATGAATAAATCTAATAAGTGCTTATTTTGAAATTCCTTACTTATGGCTCTTATTTTCTAGTTAAAATATAGCTGTTTAGGTCAGTTTTAGTCTATAATAAGCTATTCAGTCCTTAATAGCTTATTTTAATTTTTAGCTTATTAATTTTGTAAAAAGACAAAAAGTCAAGTGCTTACTATCTGTTTTTAAGCTAATTTAATGGCTTGTAGATTAGCTTTTAAAAAAGTTATTTTCACAAAAATAGCTTATTATAAGCTGTTTTACAACTTTGTTTTTTAGGTTTTTGCAAATAAAAAAAAGAGGGAAACCAGGAATCGGGGGTTGATCAAACCGAACCCCCGAACTCAAATCAATTTCAACCCTTTTATAAACCTCACAACACACACCCTCACCAACGTGCCCTGGGGACTTTTTCGGTTTAACTTTGCAACATTAATCTTTTATAGACGTTTTAGGCCTTTTAGCTTATTAGGCGTTTTTAGCTTATTTGGAGCTATCTCTATAAGCTATGTTTCCCGATTTATTGTTTCTTAGACAACCATTATTCAAGGCTACTTTTGCAAATTTTTTCAGATTTTTATAATTAGTTTAGTAATTTTAAACATAATTTTCGTAAAAACGTTTTTAATTTCATAAAAAACTTATAAAAAAGTCCAAAAAATATAATTCTTTTTTAGAAAATTTTTCTTTTAATAATAAGGACCTAGAAAATTAAATTGCTTTCGAAGGTTGTAAAATTGCAAAATTTGATTTTAAAGAACGAGATTTAATCTCTTCACGTTTTTAGAGTTTTTTAAGCCTTATCACCTTCGTTTTAGTCTAGTTTTCTTTGTTCTAGCTTTTTAGTTATATTATACTATAAAAAACAAAAAAGGATTATTTTATGAACTTATTTTGATAATTTAGGGTTTTTAGGTCCCGTTTAGGATTCCCGTTTTGCGTTTTTAGTTAAAATTTGTCTTCCCTTAAGTGTTTTTAAGTTTTTGCCTTAATTTTCTCGTAGTCTTAGAAAACCAATCATAATCTTGTTCCATTCAAGCATTCAAATCTCAAAACGACTTTTGACTTTCAATTGCATTCCTCGTTGGGGAAACGACCCGGGAATCATACTTCCGGATTACTATAATTGTGATTTTTTGATTCTTATCCTTATATTATATATATTTATAAGTATATTTTATATTTATATATTATATATTTTATAAAGGTGTGAGTCAAATCTTGATCATATGTCAAGGATCAACTATGTTCTTCTTGAGAACTGAGTAAAGCAAAAAGGAGCTCATTCAAGACAAAGGTTGTTCCAAGTTAAAAAAGACGGCTAAATTTGCTTCATATAGACTTATGCGGTCCTATTCATGTTGAAAGCATCAATGGGAAGAAATAAATTTTGGTAATTGTTGACGACTACTTAAGATATACTTGGACTATATATCTAAGATCCAAGGATGAAACACCAAAAATTCTAAAACATTTTCTCAAGCTGATTCAACGTAATCTTCAAGCTCAAGTGATTACTGTTCGAACTGACAGAGGCACAAAATTTCTTAAATACGACTCTTCCATGCAATTTCCAAAGAAGATAAATGAGCATCAAACTCTACTCTCAGAACACTGAACAGAACGGCGTTGTCGAAAGACGAAACCGTACTCTGGTTGAGGCTGCTCGAACGATGCTTTTAGCTTCTAAACTTCCTTTGTTCTTTTGGGCTGAAGCAATTGCAACCGCATGCTATACTTAGAACAGATCAATCATAATCCCAACACATGAGAAGACTGCATATGACATCATTAATAACAGGAAACTTTCAATTAGACACCTTTACATCTTTAGTTGCACATGTTACTTAACTAGAGATGGTGAAAATCTTGACAAGATGAAAGAAAAAGGGGATCCGTGCATTCTGGTGGGATATTCCACTCAGTCTAAGGGATATAGAGTTTACAATAAGTGAACCCGATTGATAGTTGAATCCAAACATATTAAGTTTGATGAAATCAAAAAGATGAATGAGACGTATGTTGATAATAACACTTCAGGCCTCGTTCTCTAACGACAAAAGGCGTCAGACTATGACAACTCTGGCCCCACGCCTCAACTACAAAATGTTTCTCCATTAACAAATACAATAGCTCCATCACAACAAGATTTGGACTGTCTATCGTCCTATTACGATGAATTTTGTCACTGCAATGTACTTCAGTATCAACAAGTCTTTTTCTCCCACCGACTATTCTACTCAACAAGACACACAACCTACAATGAATATTCACCCTTCAACAGAACCAATAACTCCAACTATAATTGTTCATGCTGAGGAAAACAAGGATAATAAAGCAGCAGATGCACACTTTGAACCATATGAATTTGTCAACCCATCTGAACACCGGTCCGTGAAAAATATAGTCCCCAAACCTCGCAATTAAGATAATTGAACCATGCATACATTCAACCAACTTCAACAATCTAAAACACGATGGAATAAAGATCACCTATTAGAACAAGTTCGTGGAAATCCATCCAAGCCAGTGCAAACAAGGCGCCAACTTGCAACAGATCCTGAAATGTGTATGTTCGCGCTCACCGTGAGTACTGCCGAACTGAAAAACATTAAGGAAGCAATGGCTGATTCCGTGTGGATCGAGGCAATGCAGGATGAGCTTTATCAATTTGACAGACTACAAGTCTGGGAACTTGTCGACAAACCATTTGGCAAGAAAGTTATCAAGCTAAAGTGGTTATGGAAGAACAAAAAGGATGAAGATCAAACTGTAATTCGCAATAAATCACGACTTATAGCTAAGGGGTATGCACAAGAAGAGGGTGTTGATTTTAAGGAATCCTTTGCTCCAGTTGCTCGCTTGGAAGTTATTCGGCTTTTCATCGCCTACGCAGCACACAAATCTTTTCCAATCTAGTAGATGGATGTTAAAATGACATTTCTTATGGTCCACTGAAGGAGGAGGTTTATGTTGAATAACCAGATGGGTTTGTTGATCCTGATAATCCAGAAAAAGTTTACCGTCTAAGGAAATCTTTATATGGATTGAAGCAAGCTCCAGATCCTGGTATGATGAACTCTCCAAATTTCCTTAGTCCCAAAGTTTAAACTAAAGGTACTATTGACCCAACTCTATTTACGATAACATACGAGGAGGACATTCTACTTGTGCAAATTTACGTAGATGACATAATTTTTAGGTTTACAAACCATAAATATTCTAAAAAGTTTGAAAAATAAAGCACAGTAGATTTGAGATGTCCTTAATGGGAGAAATGAAATTCTTTTTAGGACTTCAGATCCACCAATCCCCATGAGGTATCTTTATTAACCAGGCCAAGTACGCTTTAGTAATACTCAAAATGGATGGTATGGATAAATGCGATAGCATTGGTACACCATTGGCTACTAAACCTTGTTAGCCTTAAAATATTGAGTCGAACATGAAGTTCGTTCATTATGTATGTAAGTCTCGGTCAATTAATTAGTTAACGTTGTAATAGGAAAGTATCGGGAATCGGGCTCGATAATTAATCTAATATTGTATATGTTTCGGGTTTAATCCCAAGCAAAACCCGAGCCCGGGTCCTAGTTAAATATCCCGCGCGTACCTTTAACGTGACGGGGTATATAAGCTTTTTCTTCTTTAGAAAAAGCTAGTTGTTTCAATATATAAAAATCTCTTTTTCTCATTCTCTCTAACCTTCTCTTCTTCTCTCTCTAAAATAACTCAGTCTTTCTTTATCTCTTTTCTTGGTTCGATTCGTGGTTCGTAATATGAAGTAAAAGTGTAAATCGGGTTCTTGCAATTGGCATCAGATCCTACATGGATTAGTGGTTGATTCTTGTGGTTAAAAAGGATAAATTTGCGTGGCTTATTTTTTTCCTTTTTCTTGGCTGCGTTTTGGTTCAAATCGGAAGAATCACAAGAAAAAACGTGTTATAAAAGTGGTTAATATTCATCTACTATATCTTAGATATAAGTGTTTTAAAGCTTATTTGGGTTGAAATCATGCTTAAATGGTTGATCTTGATTATTTTTCGTATTATGTTCTTGTAATGCGTTTTTGTGAAGAAAAAAAAAAACAAAGATCCCGAATTTAAGAAAAGTACGATTTGACATCCAGTTGCTTTGATCATAGTGCATTTGATCTTTTGCTTTTGCTCATTGGATGCGGTTTTTGCCTAATTTGAAGACCTATATTGCGTTTTGACTAGGAGAAACTCTGCCCAAATTCAATACTCAACTGCATTTGGTGTTACTGCGTTTTGGTGTCACTGCGTTTTGGTGTCATTACGTTTTGGTGTCACTGCGTTTTGGTGTCACTGCGTTTTAGTTAAAGAAGCACTACGTTTTGTCTAGAAATCTTGTGTGAAGAAAAGGGTTTCAGTAAAACAGCCATAACTTTTGATCCGTAAGTCCGTTTCAGGCCCGTGACCTCTCAAATCGAAGAGAAAAACGAGACGAAAGTAGTTGTAATCACCTTTTAGCTAGTTACGGATTTTTTGAGGCCCAAAACCCTCATTTACTATGAGTTATTAACATTTTTCAGTTTTTTGGAATTTGTGTTAGACTTGTTTTTGTTCTAGCTCACGGCCCATCTGTATTTTTAGGCCCGTATCCAGTTGAGTGAGCCTAGTTAAACAATCTGCCGTAACCTATGTCAGACAATAATCTGTTTTTATACAAATAAATCATTGGCCGCTGATTTCTGAATCAAGATCATTTACGGTATCTATTGATTTTGGTAAAATCCTGTTAATTCATTTATCAGTTTTAAATCCATATACGTGTAAAATCCCGTGACTGAATTGCCTTACACAACCACAATCTTCAATCACATCAAATCCCAGTTAAAGATCCAACAAAATCTTTCCACTTCACAATTCACATAGCCATTTATTCATCATGTCTACTCCAGTCAGTACATCCTCAACAGATAGTCAAATGCACAATAATATCATGGCAGCTGGTTCGAAAGATCGTCCACCAATGCTTGGACCAGGAAGAAATTTAAATGGAGATCATCTTTTCTACGGTACATTGACACAAAACCAAATGGTGGCGGACTGAAAAAGAGCATACTAAGTGGTCCCTACGTGCCAACCACTGTACAAGTTCAAGCTGTTGTGGCAGCGGAAGGTCGTCCTGCAGTTCCACAACATACATCAGTCGAAACAATATTAAACATGACTCTATGGAACAAAGACACTTCAGTCTGAAAAGAACAATATTCAGCTTTTAACTGTATTGGAGAGAAATCTATTCCACGTTGATGCATGCAACACAGCAAATGAAAATGTGGAAATACATTGAAAGGCTACAACAGGGTGAATCATTGAACGTACAGGATGTAAAGACCAATCTGTTCTGGGGAATTGGAAGTTACTTCTCGAGATGAGAATCCAAGAGTCGTATACTCCCAAGGTTTTACAAATTGATGAATGAGTTGAACAAGGAACAACTTGCAGTATAAACTATGCAAGTGAATGTTCAATTTCTTTAACAACTTCAACCAGAATGGTCAAGATTTGTGACTAATTTTCAAGCAATCATAAAAGATATGACACTGTCTCATATCACAGACTTTTTGACATTCTGAAGCAGTTTCAGAAGGAGGTTAATGATATCCGTGCTGAGAGAATAGCCAAAAGTGCAAATCCATTTAGCATACATTGTGCTGGCCACCATAAGTAGCCAATAATTACTATCAAGCACCAAAACCTCAAAGCTCAAATGCAACAACAAACATCCACAAGACCAAGTGCATCTACAGACACAAGCAAAGAGATCACCCAAACAATAACCCCTCAATCGTTAGTCAGTTTCAGTTTCTGATGAAGACAATGATCCTGAACAAGCTCAGAGGGATAAGGAAATGCAAAAGAATTTGATACTCCTTGCAAAGTATTTCAAGAAGCTCTACAAACCTACCAACAACAACCTCTCGAACTCCTTCAAACACCGATGACAAGACTGAAGATACCAACCAAGGGTATAACAAAGACCAATCAGTCAAGGCAGTTGGAATCAAAGGACAATACAGTTGCTGGGGCTAGGGAAACAGTAGGCAGTCAGGTAATGCAACAGACTGGGATACAGTGCTTTAACTGCAAGGGATATGGGCACTATGCAAAGGAATGCAGGAAGCCAAAGCGGGTTAAAGACTACGCGTATCACAAGGAAAAGATGATGATGTGCAAACAAGCTGAACAAGGTGTTCCTCTGCAAGCTGAGCAAGCTGATTGGCTAGAGGACACGGATGAAGAATAGAGAGAACATGAAATTAGAAGCACATTACAGCTACATGGCAAAGATTCAGGAGGTCTCACTAAAATCCAGTTCTACCGTTCAGGCCTTGGAACAGGTACAAAAATCAAGATGAAAGTCAAGTGTATACAATTGACACACATTCTGAGCACCTGAATCCATTACACACATATGTTTTTTAGAGAAGGATGATAGCAATGTCACTCCTGATTCATCAAATATATGTACTAATGATAATCAGGTTGATCAAAATGCTGTAGAATGTGTTGATGAGCGTGATGCGCTTGCTAATTTAATTGCTAATTTAACTCTGGATACGGAGGAAAACAAAACGATTTTAAAGCAATTAAAGAAAGCAAACGCATCATTGACTCAAGAATTGGAAAAGTGCAAAACTAACCTTGATGAAACCAATTTAGTGCTCTGGGGGAGGCCATTAATGTCGGATAGTTGTCTGATTGCATCTTCAAACCAAACAAATGAGTTTGAGAAGTACAAAGCCTTTAATGACCGGACGATTGATTATGAGATTCTTCAAACAAAGTTAAATGAAACTCTAGGACTATTAGCTTTAAAAGACATTGAAATTAAAGAAGGTTTAAAGACAAAAGCCTATGAAATTTCAGTTCTTGATCAGAAACACGATGATTTAGTCAAAAAGAGTCTTTTAACTAAGTCACAACTGGAAGGTTATCTCAAAGAGAATACAAAGGTCATTAGGATTTTAAAGGTAAGAGGGGTGGGGAAAAAAGAGAAAAATATATTGACAAGATGATTGAAATGGACAAACAGGTTTAAAGTTATTTGAACGAAATTGTTATACTCGTCATCAATCAATTCAGACCAATCATATGTTAACACTAAATGCGCGACATATAATGGTAACTAACCTTGTGCCAATCCAATGTACCTCAAGAAGCTCCAATCTGAAAAGCCCTATTTTATGATATCCAATGAAAATTCTGATCATTCAAAACAGATTTGTGCGCTCTGAAAAGGGAATAGACCATACTCTTTGAAAATAAGAGTAGATCAAAATTGAATAAAGACAAGTGAAACATATGAATACACTAACTAATAGTCCTTTATGAAATTTATTTAAAGACCCTCAACTGGAGTATCTTATCAGTTGAAACGCGCAAAAGAAGTTAGGAAGACAATGTTGTAGAAAACCGTTTGTTAGAAACAAAAACCAAACATTGCAAAAAACGTTGCCTTCTACCCGTTTCAAATCCGATTAGAAAAGTAGACAAGTTTTTAACGAAATGACATTTAAACATCAATTAATTTGGGAAATTGTAGATCAAACTTGTTTAAACATACTAGTGATTATTTTCGGTGCCACTGCTATGATATAGAACTTTGATAAAACCTATATGCCTCTTTCCAAATAAAGTCAAAATGATAGTTTTTCCGCTTTGAACATGAACTTAAAACGAATGCATGAGGATTACTAAGTACGATTAAATCCCTGAAAAAGAGGTAAGACAACTTGAATCAGAAAAGGCTGATTTTTCAAACATTTAAGACGTACTTCACGAAGAGTGTGTGTCCTAAAGAATTTACATGATTCGTTATTTGCATCCTGTTCTGATTTAAATACTTATATTGAATTGACAATGCTTGGATCTTAATAAAGTCAAAGAAGGTGAATGTCTTGCACGAAAGCTTTCGACAAACGAATCTGTTAATAACGAAGTTCATAATAAAGCTTTTAAAGGTATGCTAAACTTGAAACACTCGATATCTCTTGAATCTTTCTTACAACATTGTAAATACAGATGAAAAAAACCCCAGTTTGCACAGAAATGCTTCAAATGTATTTCGAAAAGAACGTGAACAATAACATAAAATACAAGATTTGAAAGCTCAAATGCAAAGACAAGAACATGTGATAAATGAGTTAAAGATACTTATCTGGTAACAAAGAAAGTCTGTTGAAACTCCAGTTGATAACCATCTATTGTGTCGACAACCAAATGCTTAACGGATTCCAAAACCATCAGTTTTAGGAAAACCGACTCCTTTTTCAAATTCTCCTGAAATGAGAAGTTTTTCAAAGCTAACCATCGTTGATAAAACCTAATGGCGGTTGGAGTATATGTTTAAACCAGTCACTCAAACAAATTTGCTCAGAATAGAAACCAAGGCGGATCGAACACAAATGTGCTTAAACCAAGAATGTATAGAATTGCCTCCACCACAACACAACTAAACACCACAGGTTGCCTCATCTTCTAGGAATATAATCTCAAATTCTAAATCTTCAGAAAAATTCACCTCCAGTGTTAGCAACACAACTTAATTGCTATCAAGTTAAAGATAAGGTCGTAGCCAAACAATACTCAAGTGAAGTTAAAAAGAAAGGAAGTATGATGACCATCATAATGATTTCTAGAATTTCTAATAAAACAAAGACTGTAACTGCGTGTATGGGACAGTTTCAATGCTCCAGAACTTCCGAATGAAAATGCAGTTTTGTCTGACTGTGGAAGCTTGTTTTTTAATTCCATCATGAAGCTTGTTGTTTTCTCGATACTTGAAAGACATGAATGCTAGAACAAAGAAGCCTACTGGTAGTAACCTATAGTGCAAGTAAACCAAGAGAAAGCGACCAAATCTGTTGCAACACCCCATAAGAAACAGTTGCATCAAATCCACTATTCAAAAATCCAAATTACTATAGGAGTTTATAGAATACAAATGCAGAGAATGGAAATGGTGGATAGATAAGAGATGTCCATCAGGTTTATACATGGACGCAAAAGCCACTTAGACTAAAAATCAGGAAAGATGATGTATCATCAAATATTAGTCCCACTATAGACATTGTCTCTAGGATTACTAATGTTTTGAAGATATCAAACTTCATAGGATCCAATTTGTCCAATATTCCATCGTCCTCTAATTCTCTTGCAGATTGTACAACTCATCTTATTCATTGTTGACTCTGGATGCACAAAGCACATGACGGGCAATCTCAAGCTTTTGTGTAATTTTGTGGAGAAATTTCTGGGTACTGTTCGTTTTGGAAATGATCAGTTTGCTCCAATTCTTGGTTATGGAGATCTGATTCAAGGGAATGTAACGATCAAACGGGTTTATTACGTCGAAGGCCTCAATCACAATCTTTTCTCGGTTGGTCAATTCTGTGATGCTGATTTGGAGGTTGCTTTCAGGAAATCTACATGTTTTGTGAGAGATCTTCAGGGAAACGATTTACTAACTGGTAGTCGTGGATCTGATCTCTACACAATATCTCTTCAAGAAACAACTTCATCAACTCCAATCTGTTTCATGGCTAAAGCTTCACCAACTCAAGCATGGTTATGGCATCGAAGACTTTCTCATCTTAACTTCGATTACATCACCTTACTCTCAAAGAAAGATGTTGTGACAGGCTTACCTAAGTTGACATATGTCAAGGATCAACTTTGTTCGTCTTGTGAAATGAGTAAAGCAAAAAGAAGCTCATTTAAGTCAAAAGCTGTTCCAAGTTCCAAAGGAAGGTTGAATTTGCTTCAAATGGACTTATGTGGTCCAATGCGGGTTGCAAGCATAAATGGGAAGAAATATATTCTGGTGATTGTTGATGACTATTCAAGATACACTTGGACTCTTTTTCTACGATCCAAGGATGAAACACCAGAAGTTCTCAAAGACTTTCTCACGATGATTCAACGCAATCTTCAAGCTCAAGTTATTACTGTCCGTACTGACAGAGGCACGGAATTCTTGAACAAGACACTCCATGCTTATTTCAAAGAAGAAGGCATTGAACATCAAACTTCCACTCCTCGAACACCTGAACAGAACGGCGTTGTCGAAAGACGGAACCGTACTCTTGTTGAGGCTGCTCGAACGATGCTTTCAGCTTCTAAGCTTCCATTATCATTTTGGGCTAAAGCAGTTGCAACCGCATGCTATACTCAGAACATATCAATCATTATATCGACTCATGGAAAGATAGTGTATCATATCATTAATGACAGGAAACCTTCAATAAAACATCTTTACATCTTTGGTTGCATTTGTTACATAACTAGAGATGGGGAAAATCTAGATAAGATGAAAGAAAAAGGGGATCCATGTGTCATGGTGGGATATTCTACTCAGTCGAAGGGATATCGTGTTTACAACAAGCGAACAAGATTGATAGCTGAGTCCATACATATCAAGTTTGATGAAATCAAAGAAATGATGTTTGATCACAACAGTTCAGACCTCGCACCACAATGACAAGAGATGTCTGTTGAAAATGTCTCTTCAGGCCTCGTTACTCAAGGACAAAAGGCATCAGACAATGACAACTCTGACCCCGTGCCCCCAAGACAAAATGTTGTTCCTTCAGCAGAAAAGACAAATTCATCGCAACAAGGGTTAGAATTTCTCTTCAGTCCTTTACTTGAAGAATATTACAATCCAACACACGGTCAAGCTGAGGAAAACAACAATGATCAAGCACCGAATGCATCGTTTCAAGAAGCTGAATTTGTCAATCCTTTTTGTACACGGGTACAAGAAATTGGTGAGTCTTCCTCACGCAACATTTGATACTACCGATGTGCATTCATTTCAACACAAATCATGATTACTGATGACCAGAGATCATCCATTACAACAAGTTCGTAAAATCCAACCATGCCAGAATCAAACAAGACGACAACTGCCACATATCCTGAAATGTTATGTTCAGCGCTCACGTAGTATTGTTGAACCGAAGACATTAAGTAGGCAATGGCTGAATCTGCATGGATCGAAGCAATTGCAGGATGAACTTCATCAGATTCGCAGACTAAAGGTCTGGAACTATCGACAGAACCATTGGCAAGATGATTGATAAATCTAAAGTGGTTAGGAAGAAACAAAGAAGGATAAGATCATACTGTAAATATCGTCAACAAAGCACGACTTTAGCTAAAGGTTATGCTCAGGAAAGAGGGTGTTGATTGTCGAAGAATCATTTGCAACCAGTTGCTCGCATGGAAGCAGTTCGGATTTTCGTTGCCAAGTAGCACACAAGTCTTTTCCAATCTAACAGATGGGACAAGTGAAAACGCATTTCTTAATGGTCCACTGAATGAGAGGTTTATGTTGCTCAGCCAGAAGGTTTTGTTGATCCATAGATCATCTAGAAAAAAGGTATACCTCCTCAGGAAAAGCTTTTGTATGGATTAAAACAAGCTGCAAGACCTGGTATGTATGAACTATCAAACTCTGATGTCCAAAGCTTTACTAAAAGGTAACAATTGACCCAAACATTATTCAAGATAAAATACGGGAGTATATCTACTAGTGCAGATTTACGTTGATGACATAATTTTTGGTCTACAAACCCCTAAATATTCAAAAAGATTTGAAAAGTTAATGAACAGTTAGATTTGAAATGTCCTATAATGGGGGAGATGAAGTTGCTTTTTAGGACTACAGATCCACCATTCCCCAAAAGGTATTTTAGTCATCAGGCCAAGTACGCTCTAGAAATTCTGAAAAGCATAAAATTGGACAAATTGTCACTCCATTAGTACACCATGGCTACAAAACCCAAACTAGATGTAGATTTGATGGAGAACCGTAGACCAATCTGATCATCGTATTAAGATCGGGTCACTCATAGGAATTGACATCTAGTAGACCCATAACTTTTAGTGCAAGTTGATGCTAATTGTGCACGTATCAAGCACGTCCAACAACAAAAGCACTCAAGGAGGTTAAAAGAATCTTTTAAATACCTAAAGGTACCATTAACATGGGACTCTGTATCAAAGGGATTCTGGCTTTGAACTAACAGCATTTTCAGACGATGAATCATCCGAAGCCTGATACTCGGAAAATCACTTTGAGGGATATTGTTCCTTGGTGATAAGCTAGAAAGTTGGATGACAAAGAAACAAAATTGCACTAGCAATGTCTTTAGCAGAGGCAGAGTACTGGCTTAATTTGCACGTTTGTGCTCAACAAAGTGGATGAGGACACAGCTATCAGGATTATGGCTTCAACGACAACAAGAATATTTGTTGTATTTGCGACTCTCAGTCAGCCATGAAGCAATAACATGCAACCCCGTACAACATCGAGAACAAAAGCACATCCAAACTCGGATATCAATTTCATAAAGGAAGAACAGGTTTGAAAATGGTATTAATTGAATTATATTTTGTCAGAACCGAAATACCAATTAGCTGACATGTTTACGAAATCCCTTCCTGAGGATCGGTTTAAGTATCTTGTCAGAAGGATTGGTATGAGATGTTTGACTCCAGCTGATCTGGAGGTTCTGTCAAATGAGACTGCTTGATATCATCATCAAACATCACCATGTACATATTTTTGAGAAAAGCAAATACAACAAATAAAACTTCAAAAATAAATAATACAAAATCAGAAAAATAGAAAATTTCCAAAAAGATTCTTCTCGACATGTCTCTTGGAATCGATAACATTTACGTGCTTAGAAATATCCGATTAACACGTGACACGGGTGTGTAAATGAAGTTCGAGCGAGAGTTGCAAATAGTTTCAAAACATGTCATTTCTAATTTTCTAGATGGCTTATGTGCAAATATCAGTACATAACCCGGACTTCAAATAAAGGAAGGTTTATAACTTATCCTCACAACGAGAAAATTAACGTTTCTCGGTCTTGAGCTGTTCTTACAAGACATTCAATGTTTTTTAGCTCAAGAAAAATGATAGTGTACGTATCAGTGCGCTTACCCTTAGCGTTAGAAGAGAAGTCCTCTAACATTTGGTTTTTCAAAAAAGTTGAACACAATTTTTTCAAGAATTTCTCGATGACAATTCATAATCTTTCAAAATTGTATGTTCAACACTCCAACCCTCACAATGTTTTCAAAAGACAACAATTTCTCAATTGGTCCTATTTTTGAGGGGGAGTTTTTCGAAAAACAAAGTTTTAATGTTTTTGGATACATCAACAACGACAACTCTTATGTATTCAAAACATTATCAAAATGTTCCGGGGGGGGGGGGGGGGGGGGGCCAAACCATATTCACGCTGATAATATTTTTCTCTCCACAGAATTTTCAAGACATATTTTAATCTCAAGGTATTTCAAAACTAAGTGTATATTATTTAAAATAAGAGGAGAATAATATGTAATTAAAATAAAACTATTCGAACGCAATGTTGCTGAAAGTAACAAAAGTTTTATGGTTCGATCTTACACCCAAACAACATCTTAATTTCACGATGATTCTGAAGTCATAATGTGGTTAGGTGTAGGAAGTCAATCGCTATGATCCAACCAGAACCAGGGGAATCTACCCAAGGATAATCAAAAGTTAGGAAATAGAGCAGTCCATTAATTTTTTTTAAAAAAAATTTTTTTTTTAAAATTTTTAATTTGGGGGTGTGGTGGGGGGGGGGGGGGGGGGGGGGGGGGGGGGGGGGGGGGGGGGGGGGGGTTTGTGGGGTTTTTTTGGGGGGGGGGGGGTGTGTGGGGGTGGGGTGTGTGTTTTTGTTGTTGTTGGGGTGGGGGGGGGAATTAGGTATTGTTGTGATGAATGTTTATGGAATAATGAAGAACTAAAGAATAAGGATTGAGCTAAACACTTGAACAATCACAACAAGGTGTAGTAATGACGTCCCTGGTAAGCATTGAAGCGTTGAAGAATAAAAAGAATGTATGGATAAAGGGTGTAAACAAATAAGTCCCTCCAAACAACTTTAGGCAGAAACCGGGTCAATCATATGCTGTCAGAATCACAAGTTGATTGCTGACATTGAAAACGACATCATGGACCCAGTGATGCAATGCACAACCCTTCTCAGCCATTTGGGTTTCTCTCAACAGAAACTTGTCTCATTTGTCACGGAGATACACACGTTATCTATTGACATCTCACTCCGAGATTGTTGATATTGAATAGGTGGCAATATGCTCCAGCCTCCGAGTACTAAAACCAAAATGCACTAATCGAGTCTAGAGCCAAGAGATCAATTAAAATCTCGTTAGGACACATTCCATTTCAAACACTTGTTGAACATCATCAGGTTCACAAGCTGTTATCAAGAGTCCTACGTGTTAGGTTCACATAAATGGACCCAAACAAAGAAGCTTCGGTCACTCGAAGTTACAAGACAAAAGTCTAGCTCGAAAGGTTAGCATCAACAAGCTTCTTGGGTAGGTTGACTTGCGAGGATTTATATGAATCAAACTTGTGACACTTAGATAAACTCGATTTGGTCAGTAAATGAATTGATGGTTCTGATGAATTTTGATAAAAAACTATGACTACTCTCGATGTGTTACAAAAACTCTTTAACGAGTGACACGTCGATTGATTTTTCAAATCAATTTTCTCGTTTATCACTAACGTAAACCTGCAGGTCAAACGGTGGTAACGACAACCTCAATCCCATTCAAATGCTCAATCTACAAAGACATACTATCTAGAAAGCTCAAGATTTAAAGACAAAGACTTCCGCAAACTCTGATTTGAAGCTTTCAAGATAATGAAAATGTTATGTGCATGTTTGGTCAATGACATAAGTTCGCAAGATGCAAAGACGATTAAAGACAATGGACCAAAGCTCCAAAATCAAGATCACAAATCAGGACAGGAACAAGCTTTACAATCAAAAAACAAAGACAAATACATGAACACTCGAGCTTAAACGACGAAAAGCAATCTCATGATCTCTATGAAGGAGTGTCATCAATGAACTCACTTCGGGGGAGATTGTTAGCTTCAATTTTATTGAGTCAATAAAGGAAGCTCGTTCCCGTGTTTAAGACCTCACTTCGGGGGAGATTGTTAGCCTTAATTTATTGAGTCAAACAAGGAAGTTTGGTCACTCTACGATGGAGCTTCGGTCTTTAATTAGTTAATGTTGTAATAGGATAATATCGGGAATCGGGCTCGAGAGTTATTCTTATATTTGTATATGTTGCGGGTTTAATTCCCAAGCAAAGCCGTGCCCGGGTTGTCTAGTTAATATCCGTGCGTCATTTAACGCGACGGGGTATATAAACTCTTTTCTATTTAGAAAAGAGTAAGAAGTTGAAGTTGTTCAAAATATCTAATAATATCTTTTTCTTCTCTCTCATTTTCTCTCTCCTCTTTCTCTCTCTAAACAACTCATCTCTCTTTCTCATTTCTAGTCCGATTTCGTGATCGATTGTATGAAGTGAAGTGTTAACGGGATCCTACAAGTATGCTTACAACAAGATGAATGTTAGAAGCATTATGATCATATGGGAATAAGGGTGTTTAATGACTACTGCTACTGATCTAAATAAGTGAGAAATGCAGAGAAAAATATGTGTTAAAAGACTATAACAAATGTGTTTTCAAGTCATTGACGACGTCGATAAAATCCAAACCTAATATGTACCTTTTGTATTGTACGCGTTTGCTTTAAATTCGTAAATATTAAGCTTAAATCACGTAAGTAAAAATTATAGCGTTCAATGTAAAACGGGATCAAGCAATTAAATGTTTACTCAAACAAGGGTTATAGTAATTTTTTGGGAAATTATTAACTTTGTTCTATTTTATTTTTATCGGCTACGTAAAGTGTATACGTTTCGCGATAAATTGCGTTTAGGCACTCCCGGAAACCACCAAAACTTTTCTACGCTTCAACAAATACCCACTTTTATACCCATTATAATATAAGTTAAATAATATTCATCGATAACCTATTCCTTTGCGGAAATTATTGCCTTAGTACAAGTAAATATCATAACAACTTTCCAAGTGGTCAAAAGAACACCTTACTTCCATTTAATCACAACCATACCTAGTCCATTCTTGTCTCTTTGACTTAGACCATGTCTTATAGGCCATCCCTAAACCATTCAATGTCCTTGGACTAGTCAATGGTCTTTTGGTACTTGTTTTCCTTACTCTGACTAGTTCATTATATATATGCAAACATGCAATATTCATAAACCCTTTACACTTAAACAATTCATTTTCTTCCTCTTTTCTCTCCTAAGGTCACGGTCACTAAGCAATTCTCAAACAATCATACAAAATTTTCTATAACCTATTTTACATACACTTTCATCTCCATATTAAGATACCTCAAAAGTATTTTGAAGCCTTGATTAATTATTTACAAGCTATTGAAGCAAGAAAGAAATCAAGTTTAGGGTTTATTGGAACAAGGGTTTTTTCTCTTCAGTTGCAAGCTTTGGTTTCTAAGTCTTACACGGGTTTAGCATTGTTTTCATCTCATCCATACCTCATAGGTTATTTTCTTAAACCTTTATGCTTTCATTTTATGAGTTTTTATGTATATAATGTGCTATATAGTGAAATCACCATTGAGGAAATACTTCTTTGAACATGTAAAATTATAATTTTTCGTGTGATTATCGTTTTTGTGCACTTTCTCACATGTTATGTTGTTGGTAATATCATGATAATAAAGAACATATAAGTCTAGTACTAATCTGGTCGTAAGTATCAAAAAGTTCATATGTAAACTTGTAAATTAAAGTTAAGGTAAGGAAGGTTTATGATTATATGTAAAGTTACTACTTGTGATCTTGATGATTTGGACAATAATGAACTTATGGACATTATTATATGTATAACATATGATATATATAGTTATAAAAGACTTGTGGTAAATTGTGAGGTTAAAAAGTATATAAAACATATTATATAAATAAATTATATAATAGATCATTTTGGGACAGTAGGTTTTCGAATTCCAAAACAGGGGATTTTATGTTTTTATAAAATAATACAAAATCACGATGATTCCGAAAACGTGTAACAAAACTTGTAAACGGATTAATAACGAAAAAAAGTTACGTTTTAAAACGAGTTATACGTTAATTAAACGGAGTTTATATAATGACTTTTATAATAATAAACTTTATATCAAACACTAGTTTTATATTTTTATAAATAATAATATTTTTTAGGATTACAAATGATAAGTATATCGTTTTTTTTTCATAATACGAATGAGTTTTGAATTTCGCGAGTTTTGACAATTAAAACTCTATAAAAACTTATTTTCTATAAAAGTTACTATTTCATGACAGAAAGTTATCATTTTTAAACCTCATAAAATTATAGAACTTTCAAAAACGAGAACGTCCTCGAAGAATCGTTAAAAGGGAGCTATAACGAATAAAAATATGTTATTTTCGGGATTTTTACGACGACGAATACGATTTTTATAAAAACTCACGTCTGATGTGAACGTAAAGTTATGTTCACTGAGGGTTCAAAATTATGAAAAATGTCAAATTATGATAACTGTCCTAATACGAAAAAAAAAGATGAAGCATAAGAAACGTCAAAATCGGGCTTAAAACGCAAAAGTTATGCTAGTTTTACTAAAACGGTAATTATAAACGTTTTTACTTATTAAACGTAATTTTACCAAAACCGTTAGTTGGTGATTGAGCTATATAGAATTATATGTGGTTATCAAAGTACTATATTACTAGGGAGTTTCATAATGAGGCCTCTTCGGATGGCGTTTCGACGATTGTTGTTTGATTTACATTTAAAGTGTCCTAACTCCTCGGAACGTCATGTCATGGGACCTCTTTAATTATGATAGCCCGAACTGATAGAGTCACTATATAATCTTAGATTACATTCCAATGTTATCAATGAAAGTACCTCCGGTACTTAGAAGACCTTATGTGAAATTTAGGTTGCATTCGATCTTTTAGTGACGCATTACTGCGATATTTGGATTATCAGAACTCAAGGTGAGTTCATAGCCCCACGTTTTACATGATTTGTTTTATAAGTTATGGGGTGAGAACATGCTTGTTTACAAATGCATTTACATGGTTGATTATAAATTGAATTATGCACTTCTTTACTTGTCATGCGATGAGATACAATACTTGTTTACTTTTTGGGACGTAAAACAATACTTGACTTTTAAGATTAATTACGGATTAGCTTAGGTTTTCATGAACTGTTAAATCACTTGGAGGGGTGAGCGCGAATGTTATTAATGAATCTATTGGGGATTGATAACCCCCGTTTGGAGTGATTAGCTCTCACTAGTTCGTGATGAACTAACGAACGTTAATATCATGTCGGATTACGGACTGGATTGGATATCTACAGGGCCAAAACTGAATATAATGAATTTTTACCGATGCCTTGAATAAAGTGGCTATTACTTATAAGTTCTACGTCGCAATGTTCATGAACTTAGAGTAATCGTAATCATTTCTCTTACATACTTGAAACTAATTGGGATATTGTGCTCATTATAATATCTACTTAAACATTATTAGGTATTGTGCTATTATAAAATCTACTTGAAGGCATTTTGGATTTTGTGTTCATTATAAATATCTTACTTGTATATTTTGGGATATCATGTTCATTACAATATATACTTGAAATTTTTAGGTTATTAAGGAAACCTTTAAATTTCGGTTTATGTGTCGCAAGTCTTGTATGGGCGCGAAACAAGTAACACAGTTAGACTATTATTTAGTTTTGGGATTTAAATTTATACTTTACGAAAAACCTATGAAACTCACCAATTTTATGTTGACCCTTTTTTAAGCATGTTTTTTCAGGTTGAAATGAGGCTGGCTATTTGAGGAAAATGGGAGTCCAAACTTTTCAAGAATACTTTTCAAACGACACTTAGAGGTCGTTCTCTCATGACTTGTGCAATGGTATTATGAAGTAACGCTCCCGGAAACACATTCCGCTGCGACCCAATTTTGGGGGTGTTACAAAAAGTGTGTTAAAATGGTGAGAAATAGCATGGTATTTATAGGCTGAAAATCCACTGTAGCCCGGTTCTGCCGGTGCTATTGAAAAAGGGCACCGGCAGCCAAAAGCAAGGGCACCGGCCTACAGTAATACAATCTAAGTTTTGATTTGCAAAATCTTGAAAGATCTTATGTAATCTTGTAGAGATTTTTTCTAGATTTAGATGATGTAATGCAAGATGTAAAAAATCATTTTCTATTCTATTTTCCTAAAGTAAAAAAAATAACTTGTATATTTAAAGTGTAAGTAAACTTTTGTAAAGTAAAATGTCTAGTTGAGTTCTTGTCAAAATAAAGTTTACTTGTTTAAATAAAATACTTGTAGATGCAAATGTGAAATGAGGTTTGATCATAATGCAACATAACAAACATGTACAAACCTGTGTTGTAACATACGAGGATTCGAGACGTTGAGAGTTGTTGATGTATGTTGAGACCAAATATCATGACGAGTAACTTGTACATTTTACGTTATGTATTACAAGTTACATGTTTGCCATTATCAAAACAAAAGAGAATGTGTAGATTAAATATCATAATATTTGCACTAACAAAGGCAATTAATAGTTTCGATGGGGATGACTTGGCATTCTAATGTATGATTGGATTTAGGAAGTTTGTCGCCTACTTTGACCCCTTCTTACCAATGAACATTATTACGCGTAAAGCCTACAACACTATAATGGTAGAAGAATTAAAAAGTACAGGGAAAAACTTAGTAGCCATTGTTAGGGACGTCTACATATTTGTAGGCATGTTCACCTACATCACCAATTTTGTGGTCTTGGAAGACATAGGAGAGTTTATTCTAATAGATAAAGCTGAAGTCGTGATGGGCAAACCCTTTAGGAAAATCACTAAACTCGAATAGGATTGCGCTAAGGGATTTATGTCTTTCCCTAGTCAATTATCCCGAACGTCACTTAATGTGTCGGGGTATATAAGTAACTTTTCCTCTTTGGAAAAGTAGTTGTTCATTTTCTAAATAATATCATTTTCCGTATTCTCTCATCTCTCTCTCTCTCTCTTCTTTCTCTCTCTAGAACAACTATCCTCTCTTTCTCATTTCTAGTTCTTGATCCGTGTTTGATTCGTGTTATGAAGTGTTAAACGGGATCAATATGCGACTGGAATGGATGATGAAGGAGAAGTTACGTAAGGACGTGCGACTTCGAGTCTAGCTACAAGACTCGTAAATAAAGAAAAATGCTTTTTGGGAGGCAACCCAATATTTACTTTTCCCGCATATTAGGAGTGTCTTGTGTTTTAATTCTTTATTGTTTGTTTTATTATGTTTGAATTATTTTGTAATCATGCTTTGTTTGTTTATAATTTCGTCTTATTTGCAATCAAATGTATTTTGCAACAAAATAAGTGTAGGGGAATATATCCTTTTTTTTAGAACCGAATTCAAACATTTAAAATAAATTGTTTAGATTAATTCGCGTCAGTTACATATGATTGTAACGATTAATTCCAGGTTTTTATGCAGTACTTTCTTCAGATTTGACTAATAAATTGCGTGCAGAAAATTTCTCAGTAAAAACGAAGAGGAATTTTTCACAGTGCCTGGAGACGGATTCGGGATAAAACCCGATGGCGTCGCGTCTCCAGCAATGTGAAAATTCGAAAATCTTTTAGTATTTTTGAAAAATAAAATGTGAAATATTTGAGATTTGTAATTCTTTTGTAAACCTGCATAAACCTATAATTATATCATTACTCTCATCCTATCTTTACTGCTTTCATAGAGTCGAAACCCTAAACTCTTATTGTATTTATATCTATCCCATGGATTTTACGCTTGGTGTAGTTGTCTTTGTCTTTGATTTACATGTTATATTTGACAAGAAGAAGCTTGGAAGATCTTAGGATGTTTTTATTAGACGACTCTTAGAGGACGATTTAACCAGTTATCACATGTTTCTTCTCTATTATTGAGCAAACCAGGAACGTACTAGCTTCTTTTACTTGTTTTCTTATCCCTTTATTCATTTTTACAGGTACTTCTATAGAACATTGGGGACAATGTTCAACTTAAGTGTAGGGGGAAAATAAGCCTTAGAAACTATTCATTCATTTGCCATTTGCCTTGTTCCTTAAAATGATGGGTAATATATCGAAACATAGCATAAAAAGATAATTTTGACCAAAATTTAAATTTTTTTATGACACACACCGACGAAAAACCAAGTATTAATGGCGTCTCATGGATAGGAATGTGTATGACTAGCACAAAAACCTTCAGAATTCTACCCTAAAAATGTGAGGTTCGCCTTTAGATCTTTAGGAATTCGGGTATCCATTATTGATACCCAAGATAATTTGTACCTTTAGCTTTCTCGAGTTAAGGTTCGAATGCAGTCATATGTGTCTATTATGTCATTACGAATGTGTACGTATGGTCTTTGTCGCCTTTTCTGGAGCATTGATATCGGTATTAAATTATATGAGTGTACCAGTAGTATATTAAATTCTAGAACTTGTTTTTGCGATGCATCCCGATACCGCATAGTGAGTATTAGGATTTGCTAGATAAGAGGCACTAGGATTAACCCATGTTTTAAACCTGTAATTATTATGATGATCACCTCGATCATATAACTATCCCACACCCTTGCCATGCACTCATTTTTAGTGCATGATACACCTAGTACAACCCTCCGAGTCTATCCTTTTTTACGGTTCTCGTAATTTTCTGGTTAAGCCGCACTATTAATGAAGAGTATTGTCACCCATAAACCAATCGTTACACCTAAATCGTCTTAGACTACCTTATATATACTCACTTTTAGTACATTATTGTTTTAACCGAAGTTAATTATTTGAGTACACGGTTGCTAAGTCCTTATCCTTGTAAATACTGTTCTGGAACGATTGGGATTCATGGTAGTATTCACCTTATGAAGAATTAGGGAAGAAGTAATTTATTACCCCCAATAGAGCTCAATAAGCTCTATTTTATGTTGATCCACCTCAATTCGGGTCATAGAATAGTTTGCTTGTAAAGTATGTAAAAGTTCAAGTGTAGGGGTGCATCTATAAGCCCCGAGTGATGTATTATGTTATTAAAAAAGAGAAAAACAGAAAAGAAAAAGAAAAGAGATTGATCTAGAGTTGTGTAGAGTTTATATATCTTTGTCCGAGTTCTTGGCTTAGCAACCAAACCAACGTGTATTCGTATAAGTAATTAGCTAACCCTTCCACTCCAAATTCACCCAAAGCCACCCAAATGTATCCCATCCGTTTCCGTTTTCGTTAATGTTATCTTACACCTACACCCCACAACCCTTTAAAAGACCTCTTGGATAAAAATGAATAATGCTTGCGCCTAGTAGTGGAGGTTTGATCCTTTACCAAGCCTATGATAATTTATATGCTATGACAGGTAATGAGTGTTAATTTTCCTTTTCCCATTATGTTATAATTTATTATACAACCGAGAGAAAGAGAGAATCCCAAACACTTATGTGAGGTGCTAGTATATACTTTCCGTGCTTTTAATTACGAGGTCGGGAAGGTTGTGTTGTAAAATGCTTTTAAAGAGTAGGTTAAATGACCCTCATATTGTTATTATCTAGGTAGAAAAGCCCATTTGCTTGAGGACAAGCAAATCCCAAGTGTAGGGGTATTTGATGAGGTGTCATTATATACACTATTTTGGGGTCATTTAACCTCCTAAATCTTGCAAATATGCTCAGATTATGTGCTTAATCGTTTGTTTTTGGGTTTTTAGCACTTGGATGACATTTGAAAGAAATACACGTGACTTGGGCTCATTTAGAGAAGAAACGGACAAGATTACGGACCTACACCAAATCCATGAAGAAGTATTATTCACATAGCGTGGAGACGGCATCGCAGGCATAAAGCGACGCCGTCATGATCTATTCAGTGACGTCGTCAGAGATCTAGCGACGACATCAGGACGTGGCCGACTTAAAGAGGATCTAGAATCATCCACGTAGCGACGACGTCAGGACTTCAACACGACGCTGTCGCAACGATATCTCTATATATACAAAACCGATTTTAAGGTTTTAAGTGTGTAACTTTGTATAACTTTTGGGAGACGAACCCTAGTCTTTGTAGCAGCTTTAAAGGTCGTTTTTAGGGCCTCAAACCCTATTGTAACTACCTTATATCCATGTTTTAATCAAGTAAGAGTGTTATTCATTAATCATTCAATATGTCTATGTGTTGTGTGATTAATCTATGTTCTTGCTTTATCCTTAAAATGCTAGGCTAAACCCTCATTTGTATTTGCTTATGATTGCATGAAAGTCGGATTGTAGATCCTATTACTGTTGCTTCTTGTTGATGAATGTGCGCGTTAGGCTTTAAAAAACCAGCTTTTGTCTGTATCGCTGTAGACACGTCTAGGGAAACGCAAGTGCGAAGAAAGGATACCATCGGGTAACAGTCTTCACACTACCTTACCTTATTTTATGGTTGATCCATCTTAAGATATTTCACACGCATTTAATATACTCTTAGAGGCCTTGTAATAGTCTTCATACTACCTTACTTGTGCATTGTCTTAACGGAATATTAAATAGACAACGGGTTCGTGTAATCCGTTCATGACCTAGGAAATACTTACACAAATCATCACAAGTGTGACAAGGCAACATGATTAGGAGAAGCAATCTGATAAGTAATGCATGATTAAGTAAATACATTTAATTATCATAAAGTTATCACCAGTAGATTAGATATTAGTTTAGTTCATAGTTAAACAAACCAACCTCTCAAACTATAGATTTACCTGCTTTTTATAAAATATAAAAACAAAAAAATAATCTTCTTTCAACACCTAGAATTCTATTGGACCGTGATCAAGCCTTCCCAACCTATTCCCTTTGAGAACGATAACAACCCTCGAGTCTTTCTTATACTACTACTACAACGGTTAGGTACTCTGCCTAGAGAGTTGTAAAACTTCTTGTTGAAGTCCTACGACTACCACATCAAGGCTTCCACCTCTTAACTTAAGGAAACGGTTCATACAAACACTCAACCGGCTGATAAAAAGGTAAGCTCGAAGTCTGATGATATCAATATTATTTCCTTTAAAAATTCGTTTGATGCGCTTAAGGATCAGGATGATATGTTTGAAACTGATAAATCGGCTAGGCCAAAAAGTAACAATATTAAAAGTACTGTTATTAATAGTGATAGTGAGGAAGTCGAGAATCTTTTTATGAAAGATAATGGGAAACCCATGAATGGATTGTTTGATGATGCACGGAAGAAGGTGAAGGCTCCTCCCAAGAAGACCCATAGGAAAACTTGTATTTGGTCGGGTAGAAAAACGGACTCTCCTAAAAGAAACGTAGCGATCTCTCTTGAAATGAAGGTTCACTACTTTGATAGGGAGGATATTGAGAAAGTGGAGCATGAGAATGCCGATAGAAAAAAGAGTTGATGATTGTCGTATGATTATTGGCATTTCTTGTGAGTCAATTTATTTTTGCTTCATAGGTTGTGTCGTATTTGCATAGAGGTAGTTGTTTCATGAGAGTAGCATGTCAATCTTATGATGTTTTGGTTTTAGCACAAATGGTGCGTTATTGTTGTGCATGGTAACGGGCTGTGATGTAGGACCTTACCAACATCCTTTGTACTTCAACCTTTTTTTGGTGTAATATATTTTACCGGGGAAATCCTTTACCCCAAAAAAATGAAGAGTTACTTCTTCAACTATACTTGTAAATAGGTTTCGACTCATTCGAAACCTCTCCTCGAAACGTACTTCCGAAAACAGATTTGCACTAAAATAGGCTTGAACTAAACGATTAAATGACAGCACCATATTTGATTTCGAATTATGTTGGTTTCCTTCTCTTGTTTTGGATCGTCAGTTTTACTAAATTAAAAACGACAATGCTCTGTTAAAAAAATTCATGCCCCGACCAATAACTTTTGTTTCCGCATATAAGTCTTCGACGTCTGAGAGCACTATTGCTTCAGAATTCATATCCATAATAAGTTTTGTTTGAGTTGTGTGAAATTAAGTTTGAAGTTGTGTAAATAATGATGAGTTTGTAGAGCATTTATATGTAAATTTTATATTTTTAATAAGTAAATGTATACGTTTTTAGAGGGGCCCATGTTTTGCACACAAACCAAATAGCGACTTGGTCGCCATTGTGACATGTTTTTTTTGCCTCACTTACGCGTGAGCCACCCCCCTTGGGGGTGGTGCATGACCTACCAAGCTCACGGATGATGGAGATCACGTGGCCGATAAGTGCAGTCTTAGAGTTTCGGTATAAATTACAAATTTAAGTTTACTATTTTCATAAAGTTGTTTAAGTTAAATTCATATATATATTTTAACTTTTGCATGTTAGTTTATTATATTTTTAAAAATATTTAAATAATTAATTAATTGTAAGTCTTTATAATTCTTGAAAACTTCATTTTATAATTTAGCTTATTTAATAAGTTTAAGCCTTCATAATCCTGTAGTCATACACAACCTATGTTAGTATGTTTGTATAGTAGAGATACTTAAGTCCGATGATGTAGATGTGTGTACCTTTTGATTAGTGTGCGTGCATTACTTTTAATAAATTGAAAAGTGATATCATTTGAAAGATTAGCTATTGTTATATTGTACCACTCCTGCGTGGTTGGTGCCAAGGCCTCTCGGCTGTTAGCTAACTGCCTGAACGCCATAATTTTTTTAATTTTTTTTTTTTTGAAAAATTAGCCCATATGGCAACGAGTTTTGGCTATGGGCTCACAATCCCAATAGGTTCCTTGTGCCAAGGCTCTCGGCATGGCTCCCACTCCACTGAATTCTCGGTGCATACCAAATCTGGTGACAAAACTTCTTTATTTGCCATACCTTTTTTCTCTATGGCACGAGCCTATGGCACCACGACTCCCAGTGCTCTTAGTGTGCGTGCATTACTTTTAATAAATTGAAAAGTGATATCATTTGAAAGATTAGCTATTGTTATATTGTGTTGCAAGTAGACGTGTGCGTGTCGGGTGAGGGTGTGGGGGTGCGTCGTGTAAGGTTGTCGGCATAAAAGTCTGAAAGATACCGATCATGCGGGGCGGCCTTTAAGTTAATGCCCCAAAACCTGATAAGCATGCCCTTCTTCGTCCTTAAAACTATGAATTTCATGCTTTCTTAGAAAGAAAAAAAAAAGATGCAGTAACATCTAAGTTTATGTCACATGTGCGTCACATCAGTTTTTTTTCACCTAACTTAAACTAATACAACTTACCAAAAAAATAGACGCAACTGTAACTTACACTTTTCGAACCTATCATTTTTTTCTTTTACTTTTTTTTAAACTAAAAACATATTGAAAATATTAAAAGTAAATTAATATATATAAATTTTCATATTTAAAAGTTTTAAATAAAATAAAAAAATAACTTGATATTAAACTAAATTATAAATTAAAAATATTAAAACTTAACCCGCTACTGACTCACCCTTTGACCAATCACATTTCATCTTCTTCATAAAACACACATGACTACTCTCTCTCTCTCACACACACACACACTACATACGCTAGTTCAAGTGAATAATAAAAAAAACACACAAAACCAACGCTCGCTGGTTAACCAACGAGCAAGCCAACGAGAGGCAGCGATGCAGTAACACAACCCAATGCGAAGCCACATCCGACCAACGTAGAGGGTTTCCGTTATTACACCCTTTGCTCTTAGAGACTTCGGTACAGTGACACAATGGCTTCAAGCCATGACACCAACCCACCCCACAGCGCCAGAGCCCATACCACCCCTCGTGCTATCATCCCTCGTGCCAAGAACATCAACCCATGCAATGGCTTTTTATTTTATTTTTTATCTTTTGTATTTATTTGTGTTTTAGTGGAGTATGTGTGAATGCATGACATCACTTTTGTCTATCATATTTTTATACGAGAGAGTGAGTGTTTTGATATCATATAATAAACTGATATCAAATGAAAAAGTGATAAAATAACACTTTTTTTTCCAATGACACCAACATACGGCTCTACTGTGCGCTCTTATTGAATTCGTTCTTTTTTTATCCCTACCCTCCACGAGTAAATGTTTATAGGGTCATAAAAAGCCAGACCTTAAAGTATATTTTTAGCGAAATTTTTTGCAGTAACCGATTGGGGAATGTGTAATCCAAGAATAACCCTGACCAATTTTTTTTTTTAATATGATCTTTTAGATCGCGCGAGTATTTGCGTGATTTACATTTGGACAAGTGGCAAGTTTTTATTGGTTTTGGAGAAAATTTGAAAAAAAGAAAAAAATTTTGAAATGTGTATCGCGCCACATCTTAAGTGATTTACTTTTTTGTTTTTTTTTCAAAAACACCCCCTAAACTTTTTAATATTTACAACTTTTTTATATAAAAAACTCTATTCGTCAAATATATAGCAAATATCTAGCGCATTCGTTAATAAAAAAAATACCGTTGCGAAGAGCTCTAAATTACGAACAAAACGGGTCCAATATTGATATGCTTTTGACGTACGTACGATTTTATAAAAAAATGTTAAAGTTTGATATATATATTTATATGTTTTTTCTTTTTACAAAAACACCCCCTAAACTTTTTAATATTTACAGCTTTTTTATATAACAAACTTTATTCGTCAAATATATAGCAAATATCTAGCGCATTCGTTAATAAAAAAATACCGTTGCGGAGAGCTCTAAACTACGAACAAAACGAGCTCAATATTGATATGCTTTTGTCGTACGTACGATTTTATAAAAAATGTTAAAGTTTAATATATTTATTTATATATCAACTTTAACATTTTGGGCTATTTTGTTTAGTAAAAAGTAGGTAAAGTTTTAATATATTTGGGTTAGTTATATCATACTTTTAACACTTAGATAGGGCTCATTCTTGTTTAATAAAAGACGATGTGTCTGCAAAGTATGAAATAGTATTTATTCACTTCTTTATGGATATCATACCTTATATACTATTTTTTATAATAAATCGTACGAATACAGATGACAAAAACATATTCAATATTCGAGTCTCCATGGTTATTGTTCGTAGTTTAGAGATCCGTCATATGGTATTTTTTTTATTGAATGTGACTAGCGCTAGATATTTGCTATATATTTGGTACGAATAAAGTTTGTTAGTATACAAAACAGCTGGTAAATATTAAAAAGTTTTAGGGGCGGTGTTTTTTGTAAAAAGGTAAAAAACTATTATAAATATATTTATATGTCAAACTTGAACATTTTTTTTATAACATTCGTAGTACGTATACAAGCATATCAATATTGTACCGTTTTATTCGTAATTTAGAGCTCTTCGCATCAATATTTTTTTTATTTTAAGATACATGACGCTAGATATTTGATATATTTGACGCAGTAGACGTTTTATATTATAAAATAAGTTGTAATAATAAAAAGTTTAGGAGGTGTGTTTTCTGAAAAAAACATAATAAAAGTAAATCACTTAAGATGTGGGCTGCGATACACATTTCAAAAAATTTTTTTCATTTTTTTTAAAGTTTCGCTCCAAGAAACCAAGTAAAAACTGGTCACTGGCGGTCCAATTATGTAAACAGATACATACTCGCTAGCAGATCTAAAAGGTCTGATTGAAAAAACGAATATCTGGTCCTGGATTTTTCTGTGGCATCTTATTCACATTGTCCAATGGTTACTGCAAAACATTTCTCGCATATTTTTTTATGCCATGTATTATTCCACACTGTGTGTGAAAGCCTACCTATTTTCGCTTTCTACTCAATCGAAAAGACTGTAAAAAAAAATTAACTCATATAAGACTCTTGTAGCTTTTACTTCCCTTGTTCTGCCATTCATTCCCATAATGATAACACATCACATCTCCTCCTTTTAACCTCGCTCCTCATCCCTTTAAAACAGAACTCTCTTTTCCAAAAGCACTCATCATATTTTAATACCTTTAAAAACACTCATTTTACCTTCATATTGTTTTTTTCCCCCTCATCCCTTAAAACCAGACTCACTTTTCAAAACACTCCACCATCTTTTTAAACTTTTAAAAACAATCATTTAACTTCATATTTTTACAAGTCCTTGAAGGGTTTTGTTCTTCACACTCTTATTTCATCTAGGTCATTTTTAAATTTCAAGAAAGATGATCACTGGTTTTGATCTTTACCATGTTTTTACAACTGTTTTCCAACTTTATGTGGCCATGATCTTAGCTTATGGTTCAGTCAAATGGTGGAAAATTTTCACACCAGATCAATGTTCAGATTTGTAGCTCTTTTTGTTGTTCCATTACTATCCTTCCACTTCATATCAAACAACAATCCCTCAAAGTTCATAGTTACAGACACATTGCAAAAACTAATAATACTAGTTGTTCTTGCCATATGGTCAAGAATGAGTGCTAGAGGCTCACTTGAATGGTCCATCACTTTATTCTCACTATCCTCACTTCCAAACACACTTGTTATGGGAATACCACTTTTAAAAGGAATGTATGGTGATTTTTAAGGGAGTTTAATGGTTCAAATAGTTGTTTCACAATGCATTATTTGGTACACTTTGATGTTGTTTTTGTTTGAGTATAGAGGTGCTAGATTACTAATAGATGAACAATTTCGAGATACTGCTGGTAGTATTATTTCATTTAGAGTTGATTTAGATATCTTGTCATTAGATGGTAAGGAGCCTTTGCGGTAGCCTCGTTATGCGCAAATTTGAGGTGAAGCTGGTGATGATGGTAAGTTGCTGTTTGTAACTAGTTAGGAAAGTCAACTAGTTCAGAGGTCAGATAGTGTTTTTCAAGTGTCAACATGGATTTTGGACGATGAACCACTGGGGTATCTTTAACACCTAGACCTTCAAACTTAACTAATGCTGAGAAGTATACTCTTGCAATCATTAGAATACCCTACTCCAAGGAGGGTCTAGTTTTAACCATAGATGATTTTTGTGGGTTATGGTTTAAAAGTGGACAGTGGTGTTGAGTCCAAGAACGTTCCAACTTGTGGACAATAATGTTGGATCGTGTGGGAAGTGGTGTGAGTCCAAGAAGTTCCAACTTTGGAAATAATGTTGGAGGTGATGAGGAAAGTGGGAATATAAGGGTGAATAATGGTAGTCAAGGGTACCCTGGGCCCACTAGTGCCGGAATATTCTCTCCGGTGGCCGGAAAGAGGAAGGGTGGTGGAGATGGTAAAGATCTTCATATGTTTGTTTGGAGTTCAAGTGCTTCACCTGTTTCTGAAGGTGGGATTCATGTGTTTAGAGGTGGTGAATATGGTAATGATCTTGGTGGTGTGCCCCATACTAAAGGTTAGATCTTTGTTTAGTTATTACTCTACCTTTTAATGTCTTTTACTAGTATATCCTGTTTTGTTTCAATACTTTTGCCAGATGATATTTGAAATAGTTGCAGCATTAGCTTATTCATATATCAAACAGATGCAATGTTTGACATTTTGTGAAATAGTTGACGATTGATAAACTTTTTTCATAAACTTAAATACTACTATAAGTAAGCAAAAAGAAAATTAGAGATAAGAGATACTACCTGTGAGAGAGCTCAAATTTTCCCATTTTATAAGGGGTAAGAAGAGGTGTTTTCCCATCGTGGTTCGCCATTTTCAGAACTTTGTTTAATTGTTTAGAGTAAGGTTTCTATGCAGAATCCCAAATGAAGTGGCTCTTCTTATATACACCAAATTCGTTAACAACTAGGCTATCTATCCATACTCACATAAATAAGTAGACACCTCATCACTGCAATAACCCATTATTGTATATGGACAAGTTGCAAGTTGTGAATTACAAATGTCTGAAGATCGCCATATGTCATATAGTCAAAACCATGAGCAGAACTTTCATAATTCGCTGCATTACTGCATTAGTGACTTCAACTTCTTCAAATATTTGCCCTTTTTTGTTTTTTTTGCCAAGGATTTTACTTATTACACTTTACCTATTTGATCTATTGACAAAAAGAAAACTAAATCAGTTCATTCAGGTAACATGTATCATATACAAATCGAAAGCATTTTTAGAAATTTTATATCTGCAGAATCGCACCAAGAAATAATTAGTTTGAGTATATAAATAGTATGATTCGTATAACAACCTACTGCTTTCCTTATCTGCCATATTTTTCTTCCTTTAGTTTTTATTGTTTCATGGTCTTCCATTTTCTAAAAACATGAAATGGTTGTAATTTTTATTGCTTCATGGTTTTCCAACCTCAAACTTGAGTAATCAGTATAACACAGTAATTTTAAGTCCTCCAAATGGTTGTTTTTGTATGTCTAATTTGTTCGTGCATGTTTTGATGATATGAATAACTAAGATACTAATCTATGGTTTATAAGGTTATATTATATTATGATTTGGGGGTTTCAAGATTTGGGCAAAATTGTGTTTTGGACTAAATTGATTGAACTAAATTATAAAAGTGTAACAAATATTTCGGGGTTTTTGTTTTATCTAACTTGGGAACTCAAGCACCCCCAAAGTTTAGGTTATGGTCCACTTGATTTTGAACTTTTGTAAAGTTGTTTGTTTGTTGTTGATGTTTTTGATTATGTTGAATTGTCGCACAAATATTGGCCATGCATGCCCACTTCTTTTGGACACATGTTTCACTTAATTCCTTACTTTTGTTGTCACATGTTGCAAAATATTCATTAATTTGGTCCCAATAAGTCAACATATAACTAACTTGGTCAAATTAGCCTATGAACTTTGGAAAGTACAAGAATATTTGGTTAATTTTTTTTCTTCTTTTCATCTTTTACTTCAGCATACTAAGGAGACGTTTGTTTATCTATAAAGATTCACTTTAGGTTTAACTTTAAGATTTAATCTAAAAATCAAGATTGTATACTAGTGAGATGGCCTACATGATAAAAATGTTAAAAATATTACGTATGAAAAAGTTTATAAGAAAGAAAAGGTCTAAATTGTGTCACGTATTTATTATCCCATAATCAGACAATATTTTTGTTAAACCTCATCACCCAGCCAACTTTTCTAGATGCCCAAATATTTGGGTTTATGTGGGCCCGTTCTGACTTAGCCCCTCAAACCAAACATCTAAATTAAAGCCAAACTTTGATCCCAACAAGGAACCCCTTACACCAAACGGCACCTAAGTCTTTGTACCATAGAAAAGTTTACCATGTGGTTAACTTTTGGATTATATTGATTTTCATTTTAGAGTTTAGTAGTATTTGAAGTCAACCTTTGTTGACCTCCTTATCCAAATATCTACTTAACTTTTGGTTTGTTTCAAGGGTTCCAAATTTTTGTTGATGTATGAGTTTTGTTTGTTCTGATTCTTGTTTTTTTTCGTTTATTACAAAGTAATTTAACAGAATCCCTTTAAACATGGGCATCATGTTTCTAACCTTTGCACATGTGCCTCTCACTAATTCCATTCCCTTATCATCCCAATGTGGATACAATTTTGAAATAATAACCTTAAAATTACTACTATTCTTTGTCTTTTATCTTTTACTTCTGCATACCTAAATCTTTGTTGAATTTGAAACTAGATTATGATGATTTTGGGCGAAACGAGTTCAGTTTTGGAAATCAACCAGGCCAGAATGGAGTTGACCGTGAAGCCTCGGTTCTATCTAAACATGGGTCTAGTTCTACGGCCGAGCTTCACCCAAAGGCTATCCCTCATGGTGAATCAAAGGCCACTGCTATGCCGCCTGCTAGTGTCATGACACGACTCATATTGATCATGGTGTGGCGCAAGCTTATCAGAAACCCAAACACTTATTCAAGCCTCATTGGCCTTACATGGTCGTTGGTCTCATTCAAGTATATCTCAAAGTTATTTATTAGTCTCTTTTAAAGTCGATAATTTCTTTTTCAAATGGTATACTAATTTATGTTGTTTCTTTTTGTAGATGGCATGTTGAGATGCCTGCAATAGTTGCAAAATCCATAGCAATTCTCTCGGATGCTGGTCTTGGCATGGCCATGTTTAGTCTCGGTAATGTCGACTGTTTATACTATTCAAGAAGTTGTACATTGTTTAGCATTTAAAGTTTTTCCATTCTAAAATTGCATATACGTTTTTTGCAGGTTTGTTCATGGCTTTGCAACCTAAAATTATAGCTTGCGGAAACTCAACTGCAACTTTTGCCATGGTGGTTCGTTTCTTGGCTGGACCCGCAGTCATGTTAGCTGCATCAATGGCTGTTGGATTACAAGGAACATTGCTACATGTTGCCATTGTTCAGGTACAACTGAAACTTACTTTGACCATTGAAAGTCATTGATGTTGACTTCATTTCAACTAATGCACTTGTGGTTTATATTGAATATTCCAGGCTGCTCTACCTCAAGGAATTGTCCCTTTTGTGTTTGCTAAAGAGTACAATGTACACCCAGACATACTTTCCACTGGGTGAGTCTTTGCTTCAACTTCTATGCATTACTGACTTATACTTATTAAAGTGTCTGTTTAGCCATTAGTAGCTTGTACGTTACATATACTGCAACAAAATGTACACCCAGACATACTTTCCACTGGGTGAGTCTTTGCTTCAACTTCTATGCATTACTGACTTATACTTATTAAAGTGTCTGTTTAGCCATTAGTAGCTTGTACGTTACATATAATGCAACAAAATTCTACACTTACATGGAAAATGCACCACCTTTATTGCATTTTTTTAAAACAACCAACATCAGTAATGTCAGATTTTTTACCCGAAAGTAAAAAGGCCACTTCTACTTAGGGGTGTTCATCGGTTCGGTTCTCGGGTTGTTCGGTTAATTCGGTTCGGTTAGTTCGGTTAATTTTTTTTTGTCAAACCGAACCGAACTAGGATTCAACCGAGCCGAACCGAAAACCGAATTTGAATTCGGTTCGGTTCTCGGTTTGACCCGAACAACCTGAATTTCACAATTTATTTAAAAAAAAATTAATAATTACATAAGTATTTAGCAAAAAAATAAATTATTTCAAGTATAAAAAGAGTTTTTTATATTAGGATAAAAGTTTATTTGTATTTATATATATATAAATATATAATATATATATATATATATATAAATTCGGTTTTCGGTTCGGTTTTCGGTTTTGATTGCCAAAACCATATCCAAACCGAGAACCAAATTAGTAGTTCGGTTCGGTTCGGTTTTGGCAAACTCGGTTCGGTTATTAGTTCGGTTTGGTTGTTTTCGGTTCGGTTCGGTTTCGGTTTTTGGTTTTGTTCGGATTTTTTGGATTTTCTGCTCACCCCTACTAAAACCTCTGGCAATAATAAGGTCATTTTATAAATTGCATATATTGTGACTTGTCTACTCATGTTTGGAACATGTTACATCGGAGTAGCAGTGACTAGTATTTCATGCAAAAAATGCTGTACATCGATTTTTCTAGGTAGAACATTTTGATCTGGATATGTACAAATTTTAATGCATGATTTATATGTTTGTTTTGCAGGGTTATTTTTGGTATGTTGATAGCACTACCAATCACATTGGTGTACTACATTGTGCTTGGGCTTACAAAGTGAGCGATGAGTTCAAGTAAAACACTTTCTTAAGATAAAAAAAAAGGTAGGATAGCATATTAGATGCATTTACTTTGACTTTATCAAAGGCTTCAGATATTTGTGGCATTTTCGTAAAAAGGCTGAAGTTTCAAAGCTTAAATGATTTTGATGGAAGGCCAATTATGTAATTTTACATCTTATAGCTAAGTCAGTTAGTCCATCTTTGCAAAAAATGGAATTTAATTTTCATCTTACTCCATCTCATTTCCATCATTCGATCCATCCAATACCACGCGAATCTAATCAAAACTGCTTATCAAATTGATATTAAGAATGTGTTTTATTTCTAATTGGAAACCATATGATCATTTTTCTTAGGTTTACTTTTTTTTTCATTATTCCGACTATCAAATATGTTTTGGTTTTTTTTCCTTTTTTGTTTTTTGTTTTTTGAGGTTTTCATTTTTTCCGTTTTTATTTTATGGTGATGCTAATGACGTTCGGCGGTGATGATCATAAGTATCGTAATGATGACGATGTTTCAATGATGATGACGTTCGATGGTGATGCTAACGATCTATGACAATAATGCCGCAATCGATGATGCCGCAAGCGAAGATGTAGAATGAACAACGATGATGATGAACGATGGTGCCGCAAATGATGATGACGACGACTAACGAATAACGATGAAGCTGAAAGCGAAGATGCAAAATGAACAACGATGATGATGAACGATGGTGCCGCAAATGATGATGACGACGACTAACGAATAACGATGAAGCTGAAAGCGAAGATGCAAAATGAACAACGATGATGCCGAAAATGATGATGATGATGACTAACGAAAAGATGATGCCGTAAATGATGATGATGGAGTGATGAACGATGATTCTGAAAATGATGATGATGATGACTAACGAAAAGATGATGCCGTAAATGATGATGATGGAGTGATGAACGATGATTCTGAAAATGATGATGATGATGCAAAATAGTCGATGATCTAGGGAAAGATGATGATGAAAGAAAATAATATTCTCATATTATGAATTTTGTTGGTGATGATGATTTAAACATATTTGAAGCTTAACTCTGTTCTTGAGTTTTATTTTGAAAAGGAAAAGAAAGCGAAGGATGGTAAAAGAAAGGGAATGGTGGGGGAGGAAAGAAACGCATGTTTTTGTTGTGTGTTCTAGAGTTGGAAGTAAAATGATTGAAAAGTATAGAAACATAATATAATCCATTTAATTATCAAATGTGAAAACAACAATTTTATCCTTTTCAACAAATTGTTGATACCAGTTAGAGACTTACGTATCATGGCAACACCAAGTTTTTGCTGTCACGTTAGCGCCACATCAGCATAACACCAACACCAACACTACTCATCTAATCATAAGAGGCCTCGGTGTAGTAACGCCGGCAACGGCGTTGCCCGGCGTTACTACACCGCTAAGCGGCGTTTCCCAACGGCGTTGGGTCCGGCGTTGGCCGGCCAACGTGCGTTGGGGTTGATTTAAAAAAAAAAAAAATTCATTTACGCCCCCTAAACGGCTATATACTAGTTTTAATTTTCCCCCTTATTTTTAAAAAGTTACCAAACACCCCCTAACGGCTAGTTTTATTAAATTTTTTTTTTTTTTACAAAACAGCCCCTAACGGCTATATTTTAAAAAAAATATATTTCATTTTACCCCCCTCACACAACTCATTATAAATACTTCAATACCTCTATATTATTTTCTCACAAAAAAAAACATACATTTACAACAAAAAACACTACAAACTCTTTCACAATGAATCAAAATCGAACCGTTTTTGATATCGATGAGGAAACCGACGCTCTATTTACAAAAAGTTGTCGAGTATCACGAATGGCTAATACAACAAGAAGCTCAACGACGATTGACCCGTACACCGATCTTCCGTGACCGTGAAGATGCCGAAAGACGTCTACGTGCATCGGAAGAAGATTAGTCGCGGGGGCGTATTATTTTTTTTTTAAATTTCGGTATTTTTTTTAATGTGTGTGTTTTTTTTAGTATTGTAATGTGTATTTGAATTTTATGAATGAAATTGTTAGTTTGTTAAAAGAATGAAATAATTGTTTAGGGGGTTTTATGAAAATAAAGAGGTGAGTGGTGTTATTTGGTGTTATGATTAGGGGAGTGATGTTGGTGTTGATGTTATGCTGATGTGGCGCTGACGTGGCAGCAAAAACTTGGTGTTGCCAAGTTATGATACCTAAGGCTCTAAGAGTCCTAGGTGTTATAACGCCGTTGGGGGCATTTCCAAACGCCGTTTCCGGCGTTATGACACCGGAAAGTGAAAGGAGGGGACGGCGTTGGTGGGCACGTTAACCCAGCCACGCCTCAACGCCGGGTTTAAAAATCGTTTTTTCTTTTTTTTTCTTTTAAAAAGTGTATGTTTGTGTTGTATTTTAGTGTGTGTGTTTGCGTTGTATTTTAGTGTGTGTGTGTGTTTTGTGTGTGGAGAGTTTCAGAGATAACGAAGAAGAAAGAGAGATAGGTAGTCTAAACTTTTTTTTTTAATTTTTTGTTTTGATTTTTTTAATTTATTATAATTTGTAATTTTAGTAAACAAGCAGGATTATTCGCGCGTTGCTGCGGGGCGTTAATTTTTTGCGTGTTGTTGTGGGGCATTAATTTTTTTTTGTTTTATTGTATTTTTTGCGGGTTTAGTTTTTCGGTCTCATGTTTAATAGTTTTTTTTTATATGGGCTTATGTGTTGGGCCTCATGTTTTAAGGTTTTTTTTTGGCTATATGAGTTTTTTTAATGAAATTTTATGGGATTACGTGTGCCTTAAATAACAATCGCGCGTTACTGCAAGGCATTTTTTTATTGTATTTTGTGCGGGTTTATTTTTTCGGTCTCATGTTTAGTAGTGCGGATTTATTTTTTCGCTATCACGTTTAATGGGTTTTTTTTCCTTATATGAGTTTATGTCCTGCGTGTTGTTGCGGGGTGTTAAATTTTATTTTATTTATTTATTTATTTTTTAGTGCGAATTTATTTTTTCGGTCTCATGTTTAATAGTTTGTTTTTTTATATGGGCTTATGTGTTGGGCCTCATGTTTAAAAGTTTTTTTTTTTTGGCTATACGGGTTTTTTTAATATAATTTTATGGGATTTCGTGTGCCTTAAATGACAATCGCGCGTTACTGCAATGCAATTTTTTTTTCGGTCTCATGTTTAATAGTGCGAGTTTATTTTTTCGGTATCATGTTTAATAATTTTTTTTCCTTGTATGAGTTTATGTCCCGTGCGTTGTTGCGGGGCGTTATTTTTTTTTTTTTTTGGGTCTCACTTTAATAGAATTCGAAGAGTTTTTCGCGTGTGTTTTTTTATATTACCTACTTATATGTTGCATGTTATTATATTTGTGCCACAAATGTTGAATAAGTAAAAAAAATCCAAATGGGTCGGCCCAAACATAAAGCCCAAAGAAGAACCTTGAGCCCATGCCACAAAAAGACAAAATAGAAATCTCATAATTAGTATATTGTCTAATAAGTATATATGGCTTGGAGGAAAATACCTACTAAGAATAAAAAACTAAATAGAAAATGACAAAGAAAAAATAAATGAGTAGATACATTTTTTGTCCTTATGGTTTGCGGAGAGTCTCCAATAGTGTGTAAAATGTAATGAATCCAGGGTCCGTTTGGTTGACGACCAGTAAACTTTTTGATCGCAATTTGTTCTAAATGTCGTTAATTTGACCTGGATTTTGTTGACTGTAAACTACAAGGGTATATGTCGTCCTTTTACATGTGACTAGCACAACAAATACACTCATTTTAACTGTGGTAAGCGTTTGGTGGGGTGGAGTGGTGGCATTTTTGGTTGGCGCCAGAAACAAACTCGCCCAAAATGTGAGAATGGCGCTCCATTCCGACTTTGGTATCATTGAGGTTGGCGTCGTGTCATGGCTACTAGCCTTAGCGCGGGATTGGTTTTCATCGCAGTTTTTTTTTGGTACTTTTTTGTGATTTAGTGGGGTATAATGGTACAAACGGCACCAGATTATGAGTGTTGTCGCCAACAGATTCCTCCCTCAGCTCAATGTGACGACGTATCAGTTTCAAGGTTATTTGTCTGGCAGTGTAGATTAGGAAGTCATGGTATCGCTCTTTTTGAAAATGCCACGACGTTTCCTAGCTCTCTAAAGACCATCGACTTCCTATCTCTTCATTTCTCATCGCCCAAAAAAGACTCACTTCATCTCTTACCTCCTTTTTTGCTCATACCCAAACTTTGTTTCTGCCATGCATTTTCTCATCGCCATCCCCACCACCTCTGAAACCCCAAACACTTCCCCACCATCATTTCTCATCTTTTACTCTCTTAAAAAAACTACTTTAAAAAGTTATCTCCTTGCAACAAACAAACACATCTGGCAACAACCACCTCCGGCAACGCCCCAGCAACCACCGCTGGTCACTATTGCATTCGCCGGTAACTGTCACGCATTGCCATCACCAGATCTTGAATCTGTCACGCCGGTAACTGTCACGCGTTCGCCGATAACAAATACACATGCGTAGGGTTTTTGTTGGTTGAATGAGTTGGGTTTTTTAGTGTTTTTTGATTGCAAATTGCAACCACCACCGCCAACTACATCTCTTAACTAAGGCTTAGTTTATTTTGTTTTGATGTTAGTTTAGATTTGGTTTTGATGATTTGATTTTTTTCGTTTGTTGATTTTTAGGGTGATTTTGGTTGGTTTATTTTTTTAGTGATTTGTGTTTGTTGA
>BQNB010046184.1:0-43854 GCA_026074375.1 Tanacetum coccineum | reverse complement strand
AAATGATCTTTCACTGCTAAATTTTATGTTTAGTAATCAAGATTCATTCACAAAAGACGATTTCTTCAAAAACATCTTTCAAAATCAACAATTTTGAAATTTCAAGTGTGAAAAATAGCAAGAAGTAACAATCTCTTGAATAAGCTCTTTAATTAGACATCTATTTGAGGGGGGGTTATGAAATTTTTGATTTTTAAAATCTTCTCAAGAATGGTCAAAACTACAAAAATTAATTAATTCTCAGTAAGTTCTTTAATTAGATATCTTACTGAGGGGAAGTTATAAAATTTTCAGTTACTTCATCATTAGAAAATAATGTGTTCTCAAAAGCAAAAAATAACTGCTTTTGAACAAAGGTTTTAATCAGAAAGGAAATTTTCGAATTGATATTTGTTCAAGGGGGAGTTATGAAATTTTTGTGGTAAGTAACAGGATCTTAACTAGAAAATTCAAAAGCTTTTGTGAAAAATAGTTCTAACTTCAAGGGGGAGTTATGAATTTTTGGAAATTTATATTTACGAAAGTAAGTAGAAGGATTAAAAGTGCTAAAATGCAAAAGATAGTATAGTATGGGCTAATATTGTGTACGAAAGAGAGTACAAGGACTAAAAATGACAATAATGCAAAATGGTTTTCGGAAGTATAAAAACCATAGGGATTTTTACGAAATTTTATCACTTTCATAACCGATAAAGGGCTTTCGTAAAATCTCTGATCTTTGAGCTTTAGTAACAAAGAAAACAACGATCCAAATCGTTTTGACAGTTCCTAGTGTTTATCAAACGTAAGAAACATGATCTTTTTCGATTCGTTTTGTGATTAACAGCTTTAATTAATTGTTTAATAGGTTTCGTATAGATCTAGGGTTTTGTAAATATTAAAGTGAGTAAACTGAGAAATTAATTGAGGCAAAACACTATAAAGTGTCTTAGGATGAGATTAGAATGGATTGATACTAGAAAAATCATTGGTGAACTGAGATCAAGAGGTTTTGCAATCTTGAAAGGTTTCGTAAAATGAAATTTTGCTTTCTGACATAAGAACATGTTTTATATTGTTAATAAGATAATAGTAATAAGCATAAGCTCAAGGAAAATCATTCAAATCGTCGTTTTTGTTAATAATTACATTTTTACAAAAGTAAATGTTTCAGGTTTCGGTTTTGTAAATGATTGTAAAGGGTTTTGTAAAGGTTTGGGCCAAAACGGGTTTAATAAAATACTATTGGGCCAAAACAATGGGTTTCGTAAGGAAAGTTGGGCTTTTAAGTTTGGGTTTTGGAAAACTAACCTATTGGGCTTAATTTGTAAAGATAATCAAAAGGAGCTTAATTGCTAAACAAAATGGCATTTTACAATAACCAATGATAAATTTAGTTACATGATCATGTTTTTATATTGATAAATAGATCAAACGGTAAATATTGTGTCCGGTTACGGCCATTTTATGAAATTAACAGGATGAGGATTGAGCAATCTACTGACCATCCAAACATCTTATATAAGAATATGTTTTGCATAGCTAAATTTTTCAATTCAGTGATCAATGATTCAAAAGATTTGAGAAAAACAAATAAACATGGAGATTCAACTGTTTGTGATTATACATTCCCATGTCTCAACAAAGAAAAATTTCAAAGTTTTGAAAAGATTGTTTCAAAAACGAGTTCAAAATGATTTTATGACTATCTATTGTACACAGTTGGGTAAATGGTCTAAGTCATGTCCGGTTTCGGCCATTTTTTGCAATGAACATAATGATGAGTGAGTGACTTAGTGACCATCCAATTGTTGTTATATTAGTTTGGTTATATAATCATAGTTTTGAAACATCTTTAGAAAAATTTGTAATTTTAAGAAAATCATCTCAATTTCTATCCAAAATTTGTGTTTTTATGTCAGAAAGTGGTACTCTTTTAACTAAAAGTTTTTTTTTAGAATATAAAGTTATACTCTTGGATTTCTTAAATTGGTTGTCACAAATTTGTGTTTTTTGCCAAATTGATATTTTCAAAATAAGAGTATATCTTTATTATTCTTGAAAGAGTATCATTTCACAAATGCTTTTTGGTGAGGAAACTCAAAAATAGAAAGAGAAATAAAATCCATACGCAAAAAAGCAAATCAAAGTATGCACGAAAAAGAAATGCTAGAGCATACAAAATGAGATTAAAAGAAAAAGACGAATAAAGCGTATGTCATGTGCCCGAAAAAGCAAAATTTGGCACATGAGAAAGAAAATGATCAGATTATGCTCAAAAAGAAATGCCAGAGCATATAAAAGCAGACATAGTAGAAAGAGACAAATTTTTTATAATATGTATTACATAAACCTTATCTCATTTCACTAATCACTTCATGTTAGCATACAGTATTCCACATGGCTTAACAGATTGTTCTAGCTGATCAACTCGTCTCTAAGTTCAAAAGCATTAGGAGATGTAATAATTATGTTGTGCTTCAGAGTATTCAATATTCTCTTGAATGCAAGATTGTTGGGAAAATCTTACTTGATCATCCATTGAGTTATGCTCTGACAGCAATTACATATGTTCTAGCTGTGTATTTACAACAATTCTGGAAGACAGTGATCAAGATGCCTAATACATAGGACACTATCATCTTCAAGCCGGATAGTCAAGAGATAGTTTACACTGTGGATATGTTCTGAGACAATCTTAATCTGCCAGTGAAAACTCTAGAAAATCCATTTGTCACACCAGTCAACATAAAGATTATTGAATCCTTTATGAACAAAGTCAGATATCAAGGTGTGGTTGATAAAGTGAGTGCCTTCTACACGAAGTTTCTTGCTCAACCATGGCAGACAATGTTCAAAGTGTTCAACAGATGCTTAAATACAAGAACATCTAGACATGATCAAACAAAGATCAACATTCTTTAGTTGTTTCATGTTGTGGTCAACCGTATGAATGTTGATTATGCAGCTCTTTTTAGTGGGATTTCATGAATAATGTATTCCAAAAGAAGAATGTTATTCAATATCCTCGATTTATCAAGCTCATAGTTGCTGATTTAATGGAGAAGTGTCCATCTATTCCTCGAAGACTTTACAAGGATTATCACTCTATCAAGGATGATACTCCGTTAGTAAGTGTTTATTCTGTAGGAAATGTGATATTTCAAGGGATGCGAATTCCGGATGCATTCTTAACTTCCGAAATCCGTGCTACTGATGACTATAAGGAGTATGAGACAGTGTTTGTCAGAGTAGACGTTCCAATAAATCAACCGCAACCGGTTGTTTCTACCCAAGGAACACATAGGAATACACCTAGAGCCCATAGGACACCTACCCTTACTGCTTCTAGTCCTCAGGGGAAGAAGAGGAATCAACAAGCTAGAGAAACTAGTTTATCAAGAAACCCATTGAAAGTCACCTTCAGATAAAAGAAACAAAGCACACCTTTAATTCCACCTCCAGGTGATGATCGAGAGAGGGATGAAGTGGCTGAAGTAACCATTCTAAGTCTCACATTACACAAAACTGCTTTTGGTACTGAAGCCCAAGAAAATGTTGCTAAAGTGCAAGAGAAACTGGATGAGGAAGAAATTGAAAGGATAGTTGAAGGTGGAGAAGACAAAGAATCATATGCAAGTGAGTTTGCTGATTCCATGCTTAATGATGATGTTGATGATTCCGATACTAGGATAGAGCCCGAGAGTTATAAGGAATATCCAGAAAATGTTAATGATGGTGATGAAGAAATTGAGAAGGAGAAGAAAGATGATGAGATTGAGATAGAAAAAAAGATGATGATGTTGAGAATACGGATGAGGTTGTTAAAGAGAAAGATAATGATGAGGTAGTATCGGGTAGTATGGAGTTTAGGAATAAGAAGATGCATACACCAATTGCCACACCGACTAGATCCCCTAGGACAGATTTATCTTCTGATAAAACAATTTCTGAGGAATTGCCAGCAACTGTATCACCAACAACTGCTACCACATCCAAAGATTAATTCATATCAACACGTAAGAAAAGATCTATTTCATACAAGACGAAGATTCTTCCAGGAAGTATTGCTGGCATGTGCAGACGATGTGATCAAATTCCTTCACATATTAAAAATAAATTTATAACTCGTGATTTCTTTATGGGCAAGATTCAAGAAGTTCTTGATCATTGCAATAAGGTTGTACCTGAAATGACGATTACACAAACTAATGAGATGATCAAAGAAGAGATGCCACGTTTGGTTAATCTTGTGGTTAACAAGGATCATGAAGTTGATCTTATAAATGCACAAGAAATGATCTATAAAGAATTTGCTACTCACTGACCAAAAATGATTGAAGATGCAGAATATAACTCTTAATCTTTATCTAACAACAAGTTCATCAACTGCTAAAAAATCAACTGCTGATCTTCAAAAACAGTTATATTTAGAAATGAAGACAAAACCTCAAGATCAAGCAGCTGATCCAGAATTGTGGGAAATTTTGAAGGCCAAGTTTGAAAAGTCATAACTTTTCGCATAATCACGATGAACATCATACGAATGTTGATCCTCCTAAAGGGGGAGAAACATGGCAAAAAGATATTTTGGTAATCAAAAATAAATAAGAAGAAGGAATCTTTTGTGAATGGAAGACCAATTCTACCGATGATAAAGCGTCTATAATAATCAACCCATAGAGGGAGATTGTTAAGTTTAAGAAAATGTTTATTATTAGATGAATTGGTCTTTGTATAGTTTTGTTTAGTTTTATAGTTTTACTGGTAATTATAATGTAATAAATTGGTCAAAGTTAAGTAAAGTTGACCAATGTTTGACTAAAGTTAGGAAAATAAAATAGGAAAAACAATAAGTATAAATACCCATCTAGGAGGGGTATTTATACAAGTCTTTATATTTTGTAATTTACTTCTCCCTCCCATTTCTATTTTCTCTTTTGGAATGAAAACTTTGAAAATGATGAAAAATACTCTCTAGCTCCTCTCCTTACATTCTTTTACATTCGTATGATATCTTCTATGCAAACATGACATATAACAATGACATTTCTTAAGATTTGACACATGAAACGTATCATGGGCACCACTTAACTCTTGAGGTAATTTCAAACGATAGGCTACCGGGCCGATTCGCTCGGTAACTTCGAACGGTCCCACAAACCTGGGTGCTAACTTACCTTTTTCCTAAAACGTACAATACCTTTCCATGGCGACACTTTGAGATGATTGCCAACACAAAATTTTACAAGTTTTCGTCGATTGTCGGCGTAGCTCTTTTGACGATCGCGTGCAGCTTTAAGTCTATCCTTGATTTGAAAGATCTTGTGAGTAGTTTCTTGTACGATCTCGGGTCCAATCATTTGACTTTCATTGACTTCAGCCCAAACAACACGTAAGTGACACTTTCGTTCGTAAAGTGCTTTAATACCGTGCACACTTTACGCTAGTATGATAACTATTGTTATAAGAGAACTCGGCCAATGGAAGATGAGCATCCTAATTTCCTTTAAAATCAATAACACACGCTCTAAGCATATCTTTCGAAGTTTGTATAGTACGCTCACTCTGACCATCGGTCTAAGGATGGTAAGTCGTACTTATATGTAAATGTGTTCCCAATGCTCTTTGCAACATTTGCTAAAATCGCCACGCGAATCGACTATCGCGATCAGATATTATTGATATAGGTACACCATGTCGCGCCACCACTTTGTTGATGTAGAGTCTCACCAATTTCTCCATCTTATAATCTTCACAGATAGCTAAGAAATGGGCAGACTTAGTCAATCTATCCATAATAATCTAGATTAAATCGTGCCCATTACTAGTCCTAGACAACTTCGTGATAAAATCCATAGTTATATTTTCACACTTCCACTCATGAATTTTTGGTTGTTGCAACAAACAAGAAGGTCTTTGATGTTCAGCCTTCACCTTTGAACATGTCAAACATTTACTAACATAAACGGCGTTATCCTTCTTCATCTCTGGCCACCAATAAAACTACCTAAGATCGTGATACATTTTGTCAGCCCCCGGATGAATGGAGTATCTTGTCTTATATGTCTCATCCATTATTAAGGTCCTTACATTGCGTGCCACTATGACAGTAATCGTATAGTTTATATATATTATGGTTTAATAATGTCAGATAACCTACATGAAATTCATCATTCTATATAGATCGAGTCGGATTCCACCTATGTGTCACCCCATCTAAGCCTAACCGCATCTAATCCTAACTGCCACCCTTTGAAGTTTGGTCCGAGAAAGATTATAAAAAACTCAAAGATCAAATGGAGCAATTCTAGTGACTCATTTTTTAACCAAAATCATAAAACTTACTAGCATCTTTATATTTCTTAAATTAAATATATCTTAAATCGTTGATCGTTAAGTAAAACTCATTGCACTATCTTGTAAATCTTTAACCCGTCTTTCATTAGAGGAGCACTTCTATTAACTTTTGATGAAGTTCTTTTTCGTTTTTTGCGTGTTAAAATTTATTCACAAAAAAATCATATGTAATTTGTGATACGAACTCTAAAACTTATCTCACAAATAACAAGTGATTTCGTATCGTGTAATATTCAATACCCATAGAAAGGCGAATTTTTGTGGTGGAAAGTATACCAAAGTGCCCATCTATCAAAAGGTAAAAGAAACTCTTCGCAATGATGAATTTTTTGATATTTTGTTGCAAAGGTTTGAGTAGCAATATTTTATCTTTTCTTCATTTCTTTCTTCCAAAAGTGGTGTACAAACCTTCAAATATTCTCAAAAGAGGTACATTCTACTTCATTTCTTCGATTTGTTGATATATTTCTTCTTCTCTTGATTTGTAAAAGTGCACTATAACTTTTTGATGTAGACCATCCTTAACTTTCCCTCCATTTGGCTTGAAAGTGGCCGCACAATGCTCTAGAACCTTCCAATCTTCACATTTTCTTCTTCGTTTCTCTCAAATTTAGAGCATCAGGTCTTTTGCCTCGATTTTTCATTCTTCTTCAATCTCTAGACCTTCAACTTTTTCTTCACGTCTTCAACAAAAAATCTATTCAAACACAAAATTACTCAACAATATCAAAGTTAGTATCAAAATTTCACTTAATGTTCAATTTTTATCCTTTTACCCACCTACTAACTTTTCAACAATTAAGCTTTAAAAAATCTCAAACAATATCTTAACTTAAAGTTTTTTCTCCATAACCTCAATTTCTCAATTCATCTCAATTTTAAGCACACAATACCTCTTAAACTAAAAACTAACACATCAAAAAACACTTTTTCCATTGAATATTACATTATTACACACGAAAGTTTTGATCTTTGAACGAATTTCGAGTCTTTCAAATGTGAATTTAAATGATGAGTGAAAAGAAAGAGTTTATGAAACACATTGAACACAACGAGTAATTTCACTAGCTCTGGTACCACTTGAGTCACCAAGATATCAAAGAATTGAAAGGTGTGTGTGTGTGTTAATTGTTGGAATGTTAGAAAACCCCGTCGGATGATTTGTATTATTCATCACAATATATAGAGATTACAAGAAAGAAACCCTAGTGGACTACAAGCCCACAAACCGAGCCTGAACCAATTACTTTGACTAACATAAATAACTTTGACTATCATAATTACTTTGACTAAAATTTATTCTCTAATACTCCCCCACAATCCGAGCGGCAAAATCGCGAAAGCTCGAATTGGATGAGAAAGCTAAATAAACATTAAACAATAAATATTTTATTTTTTTGTTGATGAAGATCTTCGACAGCAAGCGGAGACAAATCTTCATCTGCATCGGCAAAAGCAGAAAGCAACACAAATTATGGGATAAACCAAAGTATCCCTATAACGGAGAATAATTCAAAGTATTCTCACCAACACAAATTAAGGATAATTCAAAGTATCCCTATAATGGAGAATAATTCAAAGTATTCTCACCAACATAAATTACGGGATAATTCAAAGTATCCCTAGAATGGAGAATAATTCAAAGTATTCTCTCAAAGGAAAAAAAAGAAAAGAAATAAGGTATTTGATAATCGAGATGGATAGGGTATGACGGGGTGGTATAAAAGAGGCGGCTCACAGCCACCTTAGTCTGAGGATCAGACCCGCTCCGATACCATGTTGGAATGTTAGAAAACCCCCGTCGGATGATTTGTATTATTCATTACAATATATAGAGATTACAAGAGAGAAACCCTAGTGGACCATAAGCCCACAAACCGAGCTTGGGCCAATTACTTTGATTAACATAAATAACTTTGACTAACATAATTACTTTGACTAACATTTATTCTCTAATAAAGTTTCTAGTCAAAAAATTTCTAGTCAAAGTAATTTATTATAGTAATTTATGATTGTTAATGTAATTTATGATTGTCAAAGTTTCTAGTCAAAGTAATTTATTATAGTCAAAGTTATTAGTCAAGTCATTTATGTTAGTCAAATTCATTTAGTATGGATTCTAGAATACTCCATATACTCCTATATATTGTATCATTGTTATGAGAAATGCAAGACATAAATTATATCTCTAAACCCTTTTTTTACATGGTATCACGCTTATACACGATCCATAAACACTAACTACATCTCATCGAAACCCTTTTTTTCTGTTCCGACGCTTTCTTCTTTGTGTGCTAAGGTCACACAGTTATTTGTTCAAGTAGTCACGGTGTGTGTAAATCATGCTAAGGTCACAATTGTTTAAATACGTGCTTAGGTCACGTTTATTTTTATTTATTTATTTTGGTTCGGCATAACCCTATCACTCACGCACCTATTTATTGTAATCATGATGGGTCCCGTTCATAATAATACTTTGAATAAATTGGTATCAAAGTTGTTATAACATTTGGACAATTTAAATGTTTCTGGTTCCTCTACTTCACATGGTTCGACTTCTCATGGTCCATCAGGAGGCCCTGTTGTTTATCACTCTGGCCCATATGGTTATTATGCACCATCTTTAGCCCAACCGATTAGGGCACCTCTTGGGTTTCCATACCAGCCCACTCAGCCCGATTCATCAGGCCACATGGATACCTCAGGTCAAGCTACTGTGTTGCCATATGCTTTCACCATGAGTACCATTTATGACCCCGCTTCTGGCGCTTGGAATTTTGATACAGGTGCGAGCTCTCATCTCAATAATTCAGTTAATAGTCTTAGTGAAATTTTTAATACGTGTATGTATCCGTCTGTCTCGGTTGGTGACGGTTATTTTATACCAGTCACTAATATGGGCCATAGTATTTTGCCAACTCCAACTAGATCTCTTCACTTTAATAATGTTCTTATCACCCCTCATATTGTCAAGAATTTAATATATGTTCGTCAATTTGTACGTGACAATAATTGTACTATCGAATTCGATGCGTTTGGTTTTTCCGTTAAGGATTTCCTGACGCGTCGGGTGCTTCTTCGATGCCACAGCACTGGGGATCTTAACCCAGTCACAACTCCATCTCCTATCCCTCATGCTTTCCTTGTTAGTCAACACACGTGGCATCAACGTCTTGGACACCCAGGGGGTGAAGTGTTGTGTCGTCTTGTTTCTTCTAACTTTATTTCGTGTAATAAAGATAAGCCTCCTGTTCTTTGTCATGCTTGTCAGCTTGGCAAACACGCGAGGCTTCCTTTTGTTAGCTCCGGTACTGTGATTAGTTCTTGTTTTGACATTATTCACTCGGATGTGTGGACTTCACCCATTCCGAGTCTTTCAGGTTTTAAATATTATGTCTTGTTTTTAGATCATTATTCTCAGTTTGTTTGGGTTTATCCTTTGGTTAATAAATCTGATGTTATGTCCAAATTTGTGTTATTTCGTAATTATGTTCGCACTCAATTTAAGTGTGAAATCAAGTCATTCCAATGTGATCATGGTGGTGAATTCGATAACCGTCGCCTACACACCCTTTTTGCCCAAAATGGAATTCAGTTCCGCTTTTCGTGTCCCCAAACCTCTCAACAGAATGGGAAGTCTGAACGAATGGTTCGTACAATTAATAATCTCATTCGCACCCTCCTTTTTCAAGCAAACCTTCCACCAACTTTTTGGGTCGAAGCTCTTAATATGGCCATACAATTACTAAATATCTTGCCTTCAACTGCTATTGCTAATGACATTCCCTACACCCGTTTATATGGCAAAGATCCCAACTACACCCTTTTACGCATTTTTGGGTGTTTATGTTACCCTCACCTTTATCCATCTCACAAACTTGCACCACGTGCAACACCCTCCATTTTTTTGGGATTTGCCTCTTCTCATAGAGGGTATCGTTGCCTTGACCTACACACCAACAAAATAATTATTTCACGTCATGTCACTTTTGATGAAACCGTGTTTCCCTATGGCTCCACCACACCCAAAACCACTTCTGCTTATAACTTTTTAGATGATACCTATGATTTACACCTTAATGTTCCAAATCCTACCCTTACCACACCAACTATTGGACAAACTGATCCATTACAACACCAACAACATTCAACCGAACCCGTAGCCCAACAGTCCCCTACCGCGGCCCCACCAACACCCGCTTCCCCATCTTCGGCCCAAATCCATTCACCAGTCCAACAGCCATCCTCCATGGCCCAACATACACCAGTTCAACTTCAATTTTCACCTACGGCTGTTCCGCACCAAACCACAACAGTTTCAGACCAACATGCACCCGCTATTATCCAAAATCCCCCAATTAACCCAAACCCTGACTCGGTTCACCCCATGGTTACGCGTTTTCGTGTCGGGACCAACCGTCCCACTGAGCGTCTTAATTTACATGTGTCTTCGGTCTCTCCTTTACCAAAATCTTATCGTGATGCGTTTAGTGATCCAAACTGGCAAAATGCTATGCGTGATGAATATACTGCGCTTATTAAAAACAAAACTTGGACTTTAGTACCTAGACCACCGGATACCAATATTGTGCGTTGTATGTGGCTTTTTCGCCACAAGTATCTGGCGGATGGCACGCTTAGTCGCTACAAAGCACGTCTTGTAGCGAATGGTAGTACACAATTAGAGGGGGTTGATGTTGATGAGACTTTTAGTCCGGTTGTTAAACCGGGTACTATTCGGACTGTTCTTAGTCTAGCTGCTTCTCGACATTGGCCGATTCATCAACTTGATGTCAAGAATGCTTTCTTACATGGTGATCTTTCTGAGACTGTTTATATGCATCAGCCTCCTGGATTTCGGGATTCTGTTCATCCTGATTATGTGTGTTTGTTACAGCGGTCTCTCTATGGGCTTAAACAGGCCCCCCGAGCTTGGTTTCAGCGGTTTGCATCTTATATTACTCAAGTTGTTTTTTCTTATAGTCGTTGTGACTCATCTTTATTTATCTACAGACAGGGGATTGATACCGCTTATTTGTTATTATATGTGGATGATATTGTTCTCACTGCTTCTTTTGATGGTTTATTACAACGGATTATTAGCTCTTTGCATCAGGAATTTGCTATGACAGATTTGGGTCCTCTTAATTATTTTATGGGTATCTCTGTCACGCGCGATTCTTCAGGTTTATTTTTATCTCAGAAGAAGTATGCTATTGAGATTTTGGAGAAAGCACATATGGTTTCTTGTAATCTTAGTCGGACTCCTGTTGATACTGAGTCTAAACTGGGTGTTGATGATGATCCGGTATCTGATCTGACTTTGTATCGGAGTCTTGCAGGTTCTCTTCAGTATCTCACTTTTACGAGACCATATATTTCTTATGCAGTTCAGCAAGTGTGTCTTCATATGCATGATCCTCGGGAGCCTCATCTCTCTGCTCTTAAGAGGATTTTACGGTATGTTCAGGGCACTCTGAATTATGGTTTGTAGTTATTTTCTTCATCAACCACAGATTTGGTTGCTTATTCTGATGCGGATTGGGCTGGTTGTCCCACCACTCGGAGATCGACTTCTGGGTATTGTGTATTTCTTGGCAACAATTTATTCTCTTGGTCCGCTAAACGTCAGTCAACGCTTTCTCGGTCCAGTGCCGAAGCAGAGTATCGTGGTGTTGCCAATGCTGTTGCTGAAACTTGTTGGTTGAGGAATCTCTTACGTGAGTTACATACTCCTTTGTCTTCCGCTACGCTTGTTTACTGTGATAATGTCAGTGTTGTCTATTTATCTTCCAATCCAGTTCAGCATCAACGTACGAAGCATATAGAGATTGATATTCATTTTGTTCGAGATTTGGTTGCCGCTGGTCAGGTACGAGTTCTTCATGTTCCTTCACATTATCAGTATGCGGATATTTTTACTAAAGGATTGCCTTCAGCATTGTTTGAGGAGTTTCGCACCAGTTTGAGCGTCCGGTGTCCTCCCGCTCCAACTGCGGGGGAGTGTTAGTCAATGTAATTTATGATTGTCAAAGTTTCTAGTCAAAGTAATTTATTATAGTCAAAGTTATTAGTCAAGTCATTTATGTTAGTCAAATTCATTTAGTATGGATTCTAGAATACTCCATATACTCCTATATATTGTATCATTGTTATGAGAAATGCAAGACACAAATTATATCTCTAAACCCTTTCTTACATTAATGTCATCGAGCAAAATGTAACAACGTTTTTTTATTTCTTTTTTGAAAATGAGAGCACAAATGAAAATTCCACATACAAAGATTAAAATTAATAAGTTTTGAACGACAATTTTTACACATCATAAATCATCTATCTTAGAGTATATCTCACAAATGCTTTCAGTGAAACTTGAATCCCACTACTTATAGGTTAGTGAGAGACTCACATACCACGAGATCAAAAGCTTTGGTTATAAAAACTAATAAGTACTCCCTGCATCCTAAAATTATTGTCCACTAACAAAAAATACACAGTATAAAAAAAATGCATTAATTACTGCTTTGGTTTTTACGAAAACACAAAAAAGACAGTTTTACTCTTTGATAATTAATTATTGTTTCTTTTATTTTTGTAAATATCAATTTTGACTAAGAGTAATATAGTAAACTTAAACAAACCTAACTATTATTTTTAGAAGTGAACAATAATTTTAAGATAGATGAAAAAGAAAAGGTAAACAATAATTTTGAGACGGGGGTAGTAATAACTATCGATAGTAATAACTTGTCATGTTTGTCCCTTTTACTTAAATAAAGTTAGATTACTTTATTAGCAAACAAAGAAAAAGGTGAAATCGAGTTTTTTTTTTGGTTAATTCTATATATGTCCAATTTTAACCTTAAAATGTTATATTTACCCACCTAAATATCATAATGCCATATATACCCAATATAAACATTATATTTGTCAAATATACCCATTTCATTATAAATTCAACTAATATTAAGTTTGCCTTAGTGTATTCCTATTATACCCCTGATTATATAATAAAATCATTCTCATCTACACATACACATATATTTTATAGCAAATATTGTTCCGTCATATTAAAGAAGCAATATACAATACGAGTTGGCATTAATTTTTCGCAACAGAGAGAGCAGAAGACTATACGAGTAATATCAATCTTTTGTTGTTTTTTAGTCTTCTAATATGATAATGGTATTAATTTTTTGCAACAGAGAGAGCAGAAGACTATACCATGCCATTCCACGGTTTTACTTTGCATCTACGTCCATTGATATCAAACAAACAAATATTTTATAGCAACGCCATATTGAAGGAGGAATATACTATACGAGTAACATCAATTTTGTGTTGTTTTTTTGTCTTCTAATATTATAATAGTATTAGCATTATAAGAATATTTGGATTGAAATGTAAAACATGAGGTAATTTGATGATTTCTTAATGATGTTATTATTATTTTATGGGTATAATAGGAATTTAATGATGAAAGTTTATTTTTTAATTGATTTTATAATAAAATGGGCAAATATGATAAATTTAATGCTTAAATTGGACATATATGACACGAGGCGTTACCACATGTGCGATGCACATGATTTGATTTTTTGAAGCATTCTATAAATTTATACGTGATATGTTCCACCTTTTTTTTTTGAGTTGGTGTTGTTTGACACATTAAGTTTTATACGTGCTATAAATTTATACCTGATTCAATGAAATCTTAAAAGTATGTTTAATACAACATTCGATCTCGAGACTTATTTTTGGTTATCTTTTAATATTCGTACCTAAATCTTCCAACAGTGGTGATTGAATTAAGGAGCTGTTTAGGATTGCTTTTTTTAATTGTGCGGTTCTAAAGCTTGTTCTATTTTATGTGTATGTTACCTTATGGCGCGCCTGTTCTAGCAAATATGATATAGTATACACCTTTACTATGTTTTGCTCAAGAAAAAGCATGGGCATGGCTACACCTTGAATTATGTATCTATTGTATTTCTTGTCATAAAATGGGGTGAGGAAACTTACAATCACTAATTTATGATGCATGGCTAAAAGCTAAAACCAAATACTAAACTCACATTTAATTATATGACTTGTATCCTTGTGACATGGTTGAAAAGAAAAGTCAACCTTAGTTAAAGAGAATTAAAATTGTTGAAAAGGAAAAATTGTTGAATCTAACCCACCGCGTTGAAAATCAATTGGTGTTGCATTTGAAAGTGCGTAAATGATTACGGTAAGTATCTAGGCTTTTAGGTACAAAACTGTAACTCTTTTTTGGCACGTTTTTGAAGTGAAGCAAGGTCTTTAATTGTGATATCCTGATTACTGTTAGGATTTTATTTTATGTGACGACATCACAGAATTACCATAGTTTATCTTACCATCATATGCAAGGACTAGTATAGACAATTTAGCTAACTTATGTAACATATGGTGGTTCATGTTGGGGTTGAGACTCTTGTATTGTTTTCCTTTTCCATTCTATTTTACATATTTCTTTCTCTCACTACACTCTCTCCCTAAACATGGTTATCTTGTGGTTTGAGTCTCCCGACCACCGGATCAATGATTCTTTAGTTTCTTCAATTGGTAACAGAGCCAAGGTTCCAATCTTGGGTTGGTTTATGCTTGTAGGGTTACTGGTCTCAAATCTGTCATTTTTTTTTAATTTTTCACGGTTTCTCAAATCTGTCACTTTTGTCACTTTGGTTCAGATTTTTATGTCACGTTTATGTCCTCACATCTCTGGTTAGTGTTTTGGGCCTTGTAAAATTTTTAAAACTGCTCTTTAACATTTTTTAAAAACTGTTATTGGGTCTTTTTGTTTTAACAAATTTTTAAAGGCGTGTCTGTTTAGATCTCAAGCTATATCAGTCATCTTTTTATTCTTTATCCAGATCTGTCATATTTGGGGTTCTATTGCTTATTTCGTGACTCTTTTCTGTGCTTAAAAGCGTATTTTCGTACTATATTTGTGGGTTTTTTAAGGCTGCGAAATATGTAACAATACAGGTGCGAAATATGTAATTACAGGTGCGAAATATTACAGGTTGTTTGTGTGCGAAATATACAAATTTCTGAAACAATACCCTGCCCAAAATTTGGTTTAGGTGCGAAATATGTTTCAAACCGTGTGAAATAAGTTACAACAATCTGTGCGAAATATGTATTGACATATTTCGCAAGAAATATGTTAATCAGACTCAGATCGAGTCAACTCGGTAATTATCGAGTTTACTGGGTCAACTCAATGAGTTAGTTTGACCAAGTCAAGTCTCAATGAGTCAGCCTCTAATGATATAGAAAAAGAAGTGACGTGTTAAAGCCAAACAGACTCAAATTAAACCATAAGACTCGACAACATACAACATCAACATTAGCCTCACAACAATCACCAATCAAATCCATAACTAATCATAAACCCATCGTCACATCATATCACAACTCCATCTCTATCTCCATCTCCAAACATCCATGACTCAAAACAAGAACAAGATCTCAGGTTGCTTATCATTTCAAGAATAGATCTTTAAAGATCTTACAAGCAAACTCATCATTAACCTCTTGCATATACGAAAATATCAAATAAAATCATATAACAAATTTGTTATTTACTTTCTTTATTTGAATTAAGCACGAAAACAATACAAATTAACCTACCCGAGACCCAAGTGAGGATCTTGAAGCCGTATCTTTGAAGTTTCGTTCTTGTTCGAACATAAACAAACCAAAGGAACACATATGTGTTAGTTTCGTATTGTTTGTGATAAGTGGGTATAAGCAATTAAGGTGTTGTAGTGATTTTACTTGGAGATTGATGAGAGGCGTGTGATTGTTGGTGACTGCATACATTGGGAGAAAAGTGGTGATGGGGGCGGATGAGTTTTTGAGAGGGTTAGGGTTAACTAAGTGAGTGATATTAGGGATTGTGTAACCCTTATATCCCTAACTCATTTTGGATCGGGTAATAGGTATATTTGGATAGGGGTGAGCATATGTCCAAGACCGGACCGGACCGAGGACCGAAATGGTCTATATTGCCGGACCGCAGACCGGACCGAAATGGTACGGTCCGGTCCGGGTCGGTCCGGTCAGGGTCGGTCTTCGGTCCGGTCTGGTCCTACACGGAATTATCATCGGGTTTTTGGTCGGACCAGACCGGACCGAAGACCGGATTGGTCCAAAATACCGGACCGAAACACCTTCAGTCCGGTCCGGTCGGTCCGGTCGACGATCCGGTATGCTCACCCCTATATTTAGAAACTGGGCTTGTTAACAAAACATGGGCCAAGATAATATATTGATTGGGCCGTGGCTGTTTGATAATTGATGTTGGTCCAAGTTTATAGATACATTGGGCCGGGGTGCATGAAACGTGGACTAGATATGTTTCTTTCTTAAATTGGGTTGAGCTGCTATTTACATAGGCCATGCACACTCCTTGTTAAATGATGGGCTGGTTTAAGAATTGGACAGAGTATAACACCGAGTGATAACTGTTCCGTATTACAACTAAATTGGTTATATGATTCACTTGGGATGATTATTGCTATATTTAGTTGTTAATGGTTACATTTGAGCTTGTTTAATATATTTCTAGTTTCTTAACCAAAAGTTTATACAAATTGGTGTATAAATTGGTTAACTTGGACTAAATATTTAAGATCAAGAGGTTATTGGTTGTATTCGAGGTTCAAAATGACAAAGTGATAATATGACGAGACCGGGATCAATTTGTATAAAGAATCATGGAACCTAATTTTTTAAGGCTAGATTTGGATTTAATTTTTCTAAGTGACTACGAAGTTAATTAGGTATCACTTATTTGAGATTGAAGTGAAATTTCACAAAGGCATGTACTTATTTTATTTTGAAGTCGGGGTTGGTTGGATGATGACTTTCAATGATAACTTGCTCGGGCTTATGCTTTAAGATGAAGACTTGGGTTATCTAGTTACCAGCAATCGTGGTGGTTGGTTGAAGACTTGGATAACTATCACTTAAAGGAGATACGTTGTAGTTCTTAGTGTTACACGCAAAAGACATTGTGGATAATCTCAAAAGGTGTTGAATGTCTCATACTTTTCTTGGTAAGTATTGAGTTTCTCTACACTGTTCTTCCAACATTAATGTAAGCTTAAGTCATAAGAACAGGGAATTCTGCTTCAGTTTCAAGTTTGGTATATCGGGTTTACTCCATCAGTAGTCACTTCAAATTGCCTACACATGGGTGGTAAAAAGATAGTCAAAGATAGTTTATGAGTAGAGATTTGATCAGCAGTTGATTCTCATGGGATAGATTTGAGCTAATTTATTCTTCACACAAGTATTTAAGTATATGTGCGTATAAGGTTTTGTTGATTATGAGGTATTAAAACCAGCAAGGGGGAAGGAATAGATACACCCTTGAGTCTTTGCCTTTCTTTTTTTGTTAGGCCATACCAGGAAGACAAATGTCATAACCGCTAAGAAAATTAGTGCTTTAACTTGTGGCTTTTGGGTGCATTTCTTCAAACACATGGGGGAAGAGATATCTTGTGAATTTTAGTATGCATTATTTGAATTTCTAGGGGGAAGAGTTGTGAGAAGAATTATTCAAGCGTGAGAAGATACGTTGCTGATCCAGTTAATGTTTTCCCCGAACGGTTAATCACTAAGCTTATTCTTAAAGAAGCAGTAATATTTGATGTGGTATCCTACTAATTACGATATGCACTTAATTATTCTAAGCTTGTATGAAAGCTTTGTAACTGCTTAAGAGAGGATTGCTAGTTCGGAGGGAAGCTTTGAAAGCTTTAAAATCAAGAATATGCGGCATGAATTAGGGGGAAGCTAATTCAAAAGCTTCTCCTTAACCAGAAGTGTATGAGTTACTTAGTTCGTGCCTAATACAGTATTTCTCCTACAAGGTACTAAAAAGATGATTCATGTTGGAGTGCAGACTTGAAGTCAAAGACCACAGAAGACATCATCAGCATTGGAAGCTTCGTGGAAGTTCTTGTTCTTAATCATTATGTACTTGTTAGGAAAATATTGTAAGTAATTCCGTATATCGTTTCATGGGGGAAGATTGTTAGGATTTCATTTTATGTGACGACATTACAGAATTACCATACTTTATCTTTCCACCATATGCAGGGACTAGTATAGATAATTTAGCTAACTTATGTAACATATGGTGGTATAAATACCATAGAGGGGTTGAGACTCTTGTATTGTTTTCCTTTTCCATTCTATTTTACATATTTCTTTCTCTCTCTAAACATGGCAATCTTATGGTTTGAGTCTCTCCGACCATCGGATCATTGATTCTTTAGTTTCTTCAGTTACCATTAATCTCGAAAGCTGCCATACATGACTAAAGAAAATACATGTATATCGTAACATACCAATGCTATAGAAAATTATTGCAACAGCCATAGCCAAACACTTCTTAAAGCTGCACATTTTTTGCTCACAGCATCGGACATCGATAAATATGCAGTTGTAGAAGCATGAGGGAAAGGACTATGCACAAAGAGATGATCGATGTGTTACTACAAAGCATTTAGACCATCATTAGCATCAGACTACAATACCATATGATGCGTATTTTATTTTAAAATATATTTTATTCAAGTTTTAAATTTATAAAACTCACTTTACCTTTACAAACGCACTAACGGGCAGAGAACCCGATCGTGAGTAGTGTAGAGATGGTAAATCCGAGGTCGTCCCAAGAGCTAAGTGATTATTAGTTTTAATTTGAAATCTTACGTTTTTAAAGTAGATTTAAGATTTATTTTGAGATAAACAAGAAAGTAAATATGCGGAAATTAAAAGAGAAAGAAGTAATCAGGGAGAGAAGCGTGCTAGCCTAGCCATTCCATTACTACCGCTATAACTATGTTTTCCTATGCAATGTTACATCATGGTCTCATTGGTGGTTTCTAAAGTCGATAGACCTGAATAGATATCTTTAGTCTGCCGTATAATTCCTGCGATCCCAAATCCCTCGAAAGTCACGAAGGTAGGGCAACCAGGTCATAGTGATTAATCCCAAATATCCTAAGAACTAGTCTAATAACCTATACAGATTATTAACCCTCTCTGAAAGAGTTCCTGTGCTTTTTAAGTATATTAAGTGATAGATGCGGTAACAGGGTTAGTTCCTATACTAGGGTTGGAATAATCATCCTTCCTTAGTACCCTACTAATTATATGTTCAAGTGGTAATCTAATAACAGGATTAACATGATCTAAACTACCCGCAATACTACCAAAACCCAGGTTTACATGATAGTCAAAAGAATATCCAACGAAACCATGATTTAACAGGAAATAAGTATTATAATGATAGTAAATTCATGACTAGGCCAACACTTGAAGTGCTTAGCCGCTCATGGCAACAACAAAGCAAGAATTAATAAAGACAATCATGGATGGAAAACTCATAATTCTTACAGAAGTTGTTTATGAACGATTAAATACAAAATTAAGTTTAAATGTGATCTCCCTTGGACTTCTGATGGAATTTTTCAAGCTATGGAGGCCTTTATCACCCCTTGGATATGTGGTGGAATGGTTGATATCAAATTTTCTGAATGAGGCCTCTATCAATAGATTTCGAATAGTTTATGGCGTAACCTTTTAGGGGTTTACGCCGTAAACTACTGACGTGCACTTTCCATCTTGTAGGCTTAAAGGATGTTATGGCGTAATCAATTATCTACGTTACGTCGTAATGCTGACTCAGAAAACTCATCCTTTGATAATAATAATGTTACGGCGTAAACCTTGCGTGTGGTTACGTCGTAATCTTGCTGGGTGACGTGTATTGCCTTGAATAGGTTACGGCGTAACACTATCGTAGGGGTTACGCCGTAAAGTCTCGTAAGAATCCGTGTTTTCTTTATTTTTTGGTCCATTCCCCGTGTTTCTTGTCATATACTTGCATTTTTCTTGAAAATAACGGGAGTATATTTGGCGATGATAGATAACAATAAGTTGGTCATAACCGTGGTGGAAAGTGTAAACATTAATCTTCAGATGCAACTCACCACAAACTAGCGCGGAGATTATGAAACAAAAAACCTAAACTAATCTACGATCACATTTATTCGTCCTAAACAAATCTAACGTCTAGACAGCACACATAGTCGGAACTCCCAGAACACTAAACACAGTTAGGTCAAACAAACCTCGAAAACTTACATAACATTTAACCTACCAAAAAACCAATTTAGTACTACTCCATACCAACACACACCAAGGACAACAAATAAAATCCATGAAACAGAAATAACAAAAAAGAGACACTGACGCACATGAGAAAAACATGACGGATACGTTGTATTCGTTACATACCCAATCACACGAAACCGAAGTCTCAAGACTACATCCGTCTAACCCGGTAAAACTCACGTCTTCTTTCACAAACAAAGACCAAACACACATACTTCTCACAATAACAAAATTACACCTAGTATATCTAACTCTGTTTCTACATAGTGTTTTTCTTCCTACTCCATAAACTATATGACTAAACATCTCAATTTATCTCAAACGCGAAGAAAACAGAATTTTTTCTGAATAATCATAATGTCTACTACCTTCTTTACACTAGTAGAGAACTTGTCTTTAAACTTTTAACGAAATTAAATTGTAAAAAATAATAAACGACCTTTAAAAATTCTGAAAATTTTACTAAAAATACTTTACACTATGATTATCCTACGAAAAATAAGAAACAAAAAATTTGCTTATAAATAAGCCCGAAAATAAGCTATAAACAGCTTATGCCTTAATAGCCAAAAACACCCTTAAATACCCTGGCCCTTGGGATACTAACGTAAAAGTCCCAAGGGCGCAGCGGTAAGTGGTGTGTGTAAAGGGGGATGTATCGAGGGTTGAGACCCGGGTTCGAGTCTTGCTCACCCGGGTCACCCCTTGTCTTTCCCCTTTTTTTTTGGAAAAACTTTGTGAAACAAAGTTGTTAAGCTCGATGAGCTTAACAATTTTCTAAACTACAAGTTTTTGTGAAAGACACACACACCACAAGGTTAAAAAAAACAAAGCTTTTTAAAAACGACAGTTTTACATTAAAAGAGCTTAAAGGGCTTAAAAAGCTAACTAAGATCTTTGGACATTGTGGACATTTATCTAAACTCTGGGCTAAATAGGCAAGTGAATTGCTAGCTAATCCCTAAATAAGCAACTAAAAAATCTAAAACCTAAAACTAAAATAAGTTAACGAGCTTAATTTTAGACAGAAAGCTACAAAACTAAGCTAAAAGGGCTTAACTAACTGTTAACACTTAAATAAGCAAAGGAATTGAAAAATAAGCAAAACATCTTAACACACTAACCTAAAAAGCTATGGCATGGTTGGTGTGGTCCCATCTGGTAAAAGAATGTAGCGCTACGTTCATAGTTCATTAACAATTTCTCGCTCCGCTCTGCATAGAAAAGTGACCAATCCCAGACAGTAATATCTCTAGGTGGGCAAGACACCAATGCTGATCCGTTTCATTAATGGGAATAAAAACCTACAACATTTAAATATGGAATACAATAATGATTTGTAATTCATGAAACAACACAGTGACAATCCTGATATATATGTTGCCCTTATGTAATAAAATGTGTTTATGTACCTATCAACATCGACTCGCATGGAATGGCCATACTTATCACCGTTTGCAGTAAAACAAGGCAGCTGTGTTTTGAAAAAGTAAGTTGAACAAAGTAACAACAACCATGGCCCAAATCGCATCTAACGTCTACCATGCACATATAAGTCCACCACAAGTGCTATTGTGTTGTTAAATGACACAAAGCAAATAAAAACTATAACTACATAAACCAAAATGTTTATTGTTATAAATTGTTTACATTAATTTATCTATCAATACTAACCTCTTTACTTAGCCAACCTTTGCGACAAGGGTCTAAGCACACTAATCTAAGCAAGAAATTCCTATATACTGTATAACATTGGGATCGACTCCAAGGATAACATAGATATAAGCTGCCCGGGTTGACTAATAACACTCTCAAATATCACATAGACAACCAAATTGTGTCCATTGAATGAAACAAACGTGAAACATCCTATGAACATAAGATTATAACTGTTTAAAATCAAAAGCCGGATAGAAGGTAAATACTAATAGGAAAACAGTGTAGAGAAATATCATACCTCAACCCATGGTTTAACTTTTTTTAGCAATTCAGCCAAAGATGGATCATTTACGTTTTGGCGGTATTTTTTAATCTTAACCCAACTTTCTTTCGGCTTTGCTTTGCATGTCACAGAATGTGCATCATTCCTCTTGATAGGTGGAAAATTGCCCAATATATTTTTAACATGAGTTGAATTCATAAACTCATAACGCTTTCTTTTATTCACCTCCGCAATCTGCAACATCTTCTCTTCTTCCAACCGCAACATCTTCTCTTCTTCCAACCTCAACCTCTTCTCCTGTTGAATTCTCTTTTCCTGTTCCGAACGAATCCTTTCTTCTTCTTCCAAACACAATTTCAGTTCCTCGTCAACAAGATATTCCTATAAATAATAAGTCAACCATTATTACATATTATTGCAAGTTATGTTAAAAAACTTAAAAGTACATGTTTATTACATTAGCAATATCTTCAACTGAATCATGTGGGTCAACCAAATCTTGAAATAAGATATTTAGTGACTCAACAAAGTCACCTCTGAGTCTGGATAAATCCTCATTAAACTGCAACCTCTGTTATCAAAGGATATATAAATTTAGAATAAATATAAAACGCTTGTTAAAGGGATACAATAATGATGTTTTTAAACGTACCCCTAGTTTATCGTTTCTTTCAAGTGCAAGAACCTGCATAAGTTGAAGTAATATTTATAACCAAAATTTTAAAACCTTATAATTGGTTAGTGAATTAGATATAAATTAAAATACAACATAACCTGAATAATAGTCTCGAGTTTGAAAACACGAACATTTAGCTCCCTAATTACTCGATCCGTAAGACGTCTAGTTTTTAATCTGTTGTCACGAGTGCAAACACTAGAACTTTCTCTGAAACTTGAAGCAAGACGTTTGCGTAACTTCTCCAACTTTGAAATATAAGCTTGAAAAGGGGGTGATGTTCTATTTCTAGAGGCTTGGGAACGTGATGTTAAAAAAACATTGCTTTCTATCCACCACGAAGATTGATACTCAGCTCTAGTAGGTCTGATATCAGTATTTGTCTTTGAGTCCTAATTATATTATAAACAGAATTTGTTAGATGCACTAATAAAAAAGGATTGAAATACCTATATATATGTTATATAAAGGTATATGCTTTAACCTTTGCAAAAAGGTAACAACAATCAGATCTTTTGAATATGGACTTTTTAGACGTTCAATTGCTGCTTGGGTATAAAACAATTGAGGGGCATTAATCCACAACGATTACCTATCTTTCAAAAGAACTAAAATCCAAATCCTAAATAATATAATATACCAATGTGTTAGAGTTAATAACTTAACAGCATCATTATAAATTTTTGAATGATGAAAAAATAAAAAAATATTACAATATTTAACGTAAATTTGTTTACCTGAAGCAAAAACAAATCCATGTTAGACGTATATATAGAGACATAATTGCGATCCTTTCTTTCCTCCTTTCAAACCCCCCAAATAGTGCGTAATCACTATTGCTTGACTAACTTACATTTTTAAGTTAAGTTGTACAACTTGTCCATACATGCACCCCCTATGGGAAAACATACAAGCCACAAGATTTTCAAACCAACCCAAAAGAGAATCATCCATCCATCGGGCATGTCAACAAACAACCTACCCATAAAGATTAACCTCTAAAAGCTAAAATAAGGCAAAGGCATACTGAGTCTTTGTCACATAGGTTCCCAAACATCACTTCACCATCAATTACACCAAGAACATCTAAATTGGTTATAACTAACCCAACCTTATTCGGGAACACCCTATTACGAAACTTCAAATCAGCAGAGGTATATAAACAAAACCTTATTGTTCCAAATCGCATACCGGTAATCAGAGCATACTCTAGCCTACCAAAATGCAGACTATGACCTTCAACATAATATATTAGGGGCATATCAATAAGATACTCAATCAAATTTATGATTGTTGTCCGTAGCATATAAACTATGAGTTTGCGTTCAAGACCAAATACATTATATCCAACCAACGTCCAAAACAAGTAGTCCTAAACAACTTTCGTCGCTTAACATCTAACTTTTGGTATTTTAACCAAAAGTAGTTCAATTTACTTATAATGATGACTTTTGAATCAATTTCCTGAAATACAATTTAATAAAGCAGCATTCAAGATCTTTTCCTATTAAATATATCGACTTCAACAACTAACTAAACCATACAACATTAACTTTAATTTAAAGGCAGTATCACAACCTGAATCTGCTATTTTACTAAACCTTAACAAATTAAAAACGCATAACAAACAATGATGGACTAACATGTAGTAGGCACCAGGTAAATCTATTTTCAGACCTAATCATAAACAGTAATGGCGACTGTTATTTAAAGGCTATAACAAATAAAAAATAACTAAAATGATGATTACCAAAAAATATAAAAATACGTATCTACTTACCCTTGAATACCACATTTTCCTGATCAAAATTGAAGAACAACAACTGTTGTTAAAGACGATTATGAAGTGTTGATGAAGACTGGAGAGAATGGAGAGAGCAGGAGAAGATGAAGGTAGATGATAATGGTGAAAAGAGCTGGAAAAAGTGGAGAGAGCGAGAGAAGATAAATAGTATTTCTCTCTGTATCAATTAAGTGTGTATTATACACAAACTAAATATTACGAGTAATGAAATACAATAAAATTGAAAAACATAAATATTATTAAAAACTACACCCACTAAGTAGTTGCAAAAAAATAAATTAATTGGTTGCCCTAATGTACAAGTTGCCTATAGTACTGTTTTAACAAAGACATAAAATAATGGGTAGAAATTTTCAAAAAACTAGTTTTGCCCAAATACAATTGTCCTAAAATTAAAAGTTGCCCTATACAAAACCATGGTATAAATACCTTACCCATACCTTACAATCTTCGTTCACACACCTGAACACATGTCAATTTCTTATAAAGTTACTCAGTTGCCAAGTTGCACTGGGTTAGTTTGAGCAAAAGAACATTGAAAAGATGAAAGAAAGGCTTTTCAATATGTTTTTGACTCTTTATATAAAGAATAAGCCCTTATTTTTACTATATCCATTAAAAGAGTCCCTTTTAAAATAAAAAATACACCATCTCTATTGGAGAAATATCCCGTTTGAATAATTAATCCGAATGAATTTTAATTAATTAACTCTAATACTACTTTTACTTCCTTTTTTTTCTCACTGCTTTATTTAAAAGGGTATTTTACCTCTACACATGTGCCCCCAGGGTCACAAGTAAGGTGGGGACATGAGGCTGTGTGTCACAACCTGATTGGCCAGCAGTTATTTGTGGGGGCCTGATAATGATTAATAACAATAACTGCTGACCAATCAAGCTGTGACACACAGCATGTGTCCGTGTCCCCACCTTAACATGTGCCCCTGGGGCACATGTTAGAAAAACCCATTTTATAAAATAGTATTCTATTCTACTACTAAAACCCTCATTTTTTTTCTTTCTTTCTCTCAGTTCTTGTCGCAACTACAAAAATTTACAAAACCAAACTTAAATAAAAAAAGTACAACCCAACAACCTAAATCTTATATAAAATTAAATATCAACCCACATATAACACAAAAAATGTGGGTTTTTTTCAACATGTATGTACTATTTGACTGTACGATGGTGATGGTGGTTCTACGTGATATTCTCCGACAACATGACGGACTACAGTGGTTCTTCCTGCTTTGTGTTTTCTGGCGACATGGCTTTAGACACTGCCACGGTGGTGGTAGCAGAAGAAGAACCAGATCTGGACTCGCTCACCGGAGACTTGGTGATAGGCTGGAGGTTGGCCGGATATTTGGAGAGAGAAAGTGGCAAAGAGGTTGTGTGTGACAAAAAAGTTAAACTGTAGAATTTGTTGTAGAGATAGTAGGTGGGTTTTGTATTTTTTTTCAATAAAGTTTTTTCTTTTTCAATAAAGTTATATCATATTTTTAGTTTTCTATATTAATTACAAGTATAATAAATGCTAAAAACAATGAGAGTGGATAAGGATAAAAAGACAGCAGTGATGATGAGTTTGACTGTTGATTTATCATTATTTTGTCTATTCGGTTACGGTTATGAAATTTACAGATAATTTAATGTCTATATTAGGATAATGAAGTAACCACTTTGATTTTTTACGTTATGTCAACATGTTCAACATTAGTGCAATAACCGCTTAAGTTCTTTTTTGTATTTAAATATATGTTATTGGATAGCTTTTTCACATTTTGATATTACCTTTTTGACTTTACTTGGAAATAAGAACATATAAAAAAGGTTCACCGTTTTTGTATGACTTTTGGTTACCTAAAAATGAACTCTAAGGCTTTATTTATTTGATCAAGATGTCAAAGACATATCGATGCACAAAAAGAGTTCAATCTCATAACACTTAAGCTTGTCATCTTGACAGTTTTCTTTCTAGAATTTTTGATAGAAATATTTTTAACTTGAATAATATGCTCTATAAAGCATCATTAATTAGCAATTTAATTTGATTCTATCGATAAAAAAAATTGCTCTAAAGCAAACAATTTCTCTAATTACAACAAATTACACAAACTTATTTATATTTTCTTCAAAATCGTAGTTTGTTTGATACAATATATCTTTTTGACCATTTCCTGATGGATTTATACATTGTTGATTGCTCCTAAAAATTATTAATTGTCCGTTAATGTAGGCGGCAACAAAGCAAAGTGGTCAAAAACCTTTATTGGACACCAAGCCCCCATGAATTCTACACATTTTATGGACATAATCGACGAATAATCAATTCATAATAGTGCAGTTAGCATTGTTTCTTATTAATAAGCATTCAAACATGTCCTCTAATAGATTTAATAGTTTGTCTTTGAGTTATTTGTAGCATTTGAAATTGCTTTAGAAGATTTAGTGAATTTTATAACAATATAAAATGCTTAGCTTTATCATGACATTGACATGTTAAACTTAAATCTATTAGTGTGTAATCATATTCGTGTCATATATGTTAAATATGCTACAATCACTTTTGTGCTCGTGCCACATCATAACTTTTAGAACAAAAAAGATTTAAGATCAAATAAACGTCAATAACTCATTCTTCACCGTTAACAATGAACATCAACATCTCATTCTTCGGAAACAACCATCGATTTCACAGTTAACAAAAAATAAAAAACTGAAACGAAACATATAAGTATATAAAGATCTCGGATTTATTAATTTCTTCAACAAGACATCAAAAATCTATTAGAAAACCCATAATTGATTTCAAAAGTTTTTCTATAAATCTAAAAATAAATGAACCAGGGAAATAAATATTTGGTCATTTAGTAGGTGAGTTGGTGTCTTGGTGATGATGATGCTAAATTCACACGAAAACGAATTTGTTAACAAGAAAAAAAACAACAAACCCAGATACAAAATTACATAAGAAAAAAAGTGTGGTGTCTTTGTGACGATATGTAATTCACTTCATTAAACTTGATGTACTTTATTCTTAAAAAATCAAAAGAGGATCTATCTAATGAAAGTTTAAGTTAATGTAATTTACATTCAACGAATAAAATGTATTGATAATGTTGTGTAAATTTTGATTTTGGTGTTTGTAAAAATAATATTGGGATTTATATTTCCATGGTGTATTGAGAGTTGTAGTGGGTAAAGATGAAAATAAAGAAGAAAATATTTGATTTGGTGGTTGACAGTGATGTGTAAAGATGAAAATGAAAATATGAAGTAATAAAAGTCATTTGGATTGGTGGTGTGTAGTTGATGGTGTTGGTGTGGTTGTGATTTCTTAAGAACAAACATGGATAGAAAAGTATTGATAAGAACACACATAAATGGTTGCAACCAAGGTTTTCAAGATCGGGATCTTACTCAGGATCGTTTTCGTCTTTGCAAGATCGAGATCGTAGATCGGATCGGGATCTTAAGATCCTACTATAATGTTATTTTCTTAATAGTCTTTGTAATATTATACAAATATAAAAATTATTATATTTCATAAACACAAAATTATATAAATATTTTATAAAAATGTTGTCATAAATTATGATTATGAAATATTTAAGAAGATTAACATGTTATTTTTTAAATTGTACAAAACACAATTCATAATTTTGTTGTTTTTTAGTTTGTTGTTCGAGAAAAGTAAGATCGGATCGGATTAGATCTTAAGATCCTATGGTCATGATCGGGATCCTGTAAGATCTTAAGTTTGCAAAGATCATATGTAAGATCCGGATCGTTTTTGCTTTGCAGTATCGTAAAATCGTAAGATCATAAGATCAAGATCGGGATCTTAACAACCATGGTTGCAACTGATAAAAGAGGTAAAAGAAAAAACGAAGAGATAAATATGATGAAAAAAATAAATGTTAAAGAGAAAAGAAATGAGAAATGATAGATAACGTTATGTAGTAATGTGTTAAGTTTGATTGGTGAAATGAGTCAGGGACCAATGGTGAACATTTATATTTTGGACGAAAAGACCAAAATACTCATCACTAACGAAGCGACTTAACGATCAATCATTTTTTGGGATCAAACACTACAAAAAAACCACTTTTTGAACAATTTTTTTCACACTGATTTCAAAACAGGGACTGAATCCATCCGCAAAAACGGGGTGAAATTTTAATAGACTAAGTAGTGTAATTTTACCATAAAAAAATAAATAGAATATAAGTATTTCATTAATAAAAATAAAGTTGGTTTAAAGATTAAAAGAGAAGGACACATGACATGGATCCTAAATCAGATAATGGTCAAGATTTGCACAACCTTATATTTACATAATGAAAAGCTTGTTTTGCAACAACCTCTACAAACATTGTGAATATTGTTTAGGATGACAAAGGGGGAAGTATAGAGACCAATAGTTAGGTAACAACTTTTGGAGGTTTAGGAGTACAAGCGGTACGCATTTAAGGGATGAAAATCTTGTTTTGGCAACACCCAACAACATTTTAATATTGTTTAAACCGCTTCCAATCTCAAATGCTTATATGAAGAAGCATTCCAAACTACTGCTCCAAGCATTGTTATAAAATTACATTTATTACACTAAAATATAAAAATTATAATTTCCTTTTCATTAATTCGGTTAAAGGGAGGCCATTTTTTTTGTAATTTTATACTTTTTAACTACAACTTACAGCTACATTACCAAATCACCTTTTTAAACAAACATTACTAGCTTAACTGCTTCTTTCTGCTAACTGATTAATGCTTATTTTGCATCCTGCTACTGGCTTATTGCTACTTTGCTAAACTAGCTACTGTCAACAAAACAAACCCTAAAGTAAGCTTAAAAATTTGAATTTTTAGATTTTCTAAAATATAAAGTCCCTAAATATCTTTATAATAAAAACTAAGCATGGGCAACCCCGCTCAAACAGCGGTTTTTCAGTAGCACTAAAAATAAAAAAAAAAAACCAAAAAATTTAATAAAAATATATATCAAATAGATGTTGAATTAAAAAGCACAAAATATTTAAAAAAATATGGAAAATTTAGATCATAAAAAAGGTAAAATAGAGAAAAAAATTTTTTTCAATTTAAAAATAAAGATTTTTTTTTAATTAGGGGTTTTGCTAATATGTGCTCACTGGGCACATGTTAAAGTGTATTCGATGAACACTTGTTTTCCTTTTATAACCAAATATGTAGGGCTGTAAACGAACTGAACGTTCAGTGAACATTTCATGAACCGTTCGGTAAAAATTCGTATTATTTGTTGTTTATTTTATTTAAATGAACGAACATGAACAACATTTTATGTTCGTTTAGTTAAATGAACGAACATGAACAAAAGTCTTGTTCGTTCATTTATGTTCGTGAACGTCCGATTATTCGTTCGGTTTATCATCGTATATATGTTTATGATCGTCTATCGTATCTTTTTTATTATATAGTTTTAAAATTGTTTTACTTAAACAAAACCACCACTTAAAAAACAAGACGTGTATATTATATGAATTTTATGTTTTATATAACGTCTGTATCTTTATTTTCGTTTCGAGTCAGTAATTCGTTAGTGTCACATGAAGTGACCAAACACGAACATAAATGAACAAGAACAACCTTATTTCTTAAAAAAACAACATGAACAAGAAAATGTGTTCCGTTTCAAAAAAAAACGATCAAGTTCGTTAAATTTTTGTCCGGCTAAAATAAAATGAACGAAACATAACAAGAGCATCCGTCACTGTTCTTTACTTCCGTCGTTTACACCCCTACAAATATGCATTTAATGAACATTAATTTTAAATAAAAATTACAATGTTTAGATACATTTTCTCTTTTTATACACAAAAACTTTTCATTTGAACATACACTAGCATGTGCTCAGTGGACACAAGTTAACAAAACCCGTAAGGGACATATGTCATTTTAAGATGCACTTTTCTAAAATGAGATGAATGGTCAAGATTGCACATCTTTATCTTAATAAGTTGTTACAAAAGAGATATTTCTATAACAAACAAGTTTAAAAGTCTGAAAATTTAGACTTTCTAATTAATGAATAGTTTCAAATACTTTATAATGTAGTATAGATTATAGAAATAATAATTTGAGATCCATGTTTACCGGTTTATAACCACTTTTCTTTTACGCCGTCGTTGATTTCTATATGCTATATGCTAGGGATGGCATAATTCAGACCGACAAAACAAAAACGAAATCGGACCTGAAAACCTAGGCACGAAAAATAACCAAGGTTTTAGTGTTGAGTCTTAATTAGAATTTCGGGTCAGGATTGGGACGACCTTCATCTGACCCTTTATTACACAGGTTAGGGTTCGGGATGGGAATAAATTAAGCGGTTAGACCCACCAACCTTTTAAGATTTTTTATCTAAAATTAAAAAATTATTTTATTTTATACATGTGTTATGTTGTTTAAAACACATGTCGAACCCACCGCAAACTCGTTTTAACCTGTTTAACCCGTGCAATTCCAACTTTTTATATAAAAAACGGTTAAGATTAAAATATTTGGGTCAACCACGAAACCCGTTTAAAACCTATTCCAACTTGTGTAAACCTATTTTAAACCCGCCAACCCAAGAATATATAACGGGTTAAGGGGTCAGGTTTCGGGTTATGTTTTAAACAGGTTAGGGTTGACATAGAACGTGAAGTGCTGAGACCCGATTATTTAAATGGGTCCGGTTCTGTTGAAGGTTTTCTTCTTCTGACCCGCCAACCTGCCAAAACCCGAACCCGAACCGAATTGCCACTCCTACTATATGCTATATGCTACAACAAAATGATCCGAAATTTTAATATATACTAGTAGCTCCTTTTCTTTCGCGCATTTCATCGATTAGTTTTCCTACACTCACCAAATTCCGATAGTTATTGTATATCAGTGTAAACAAATTCAAATAAACAACAATCACACACGTATTCAAAAGATAGCAACTCATGAGAAAAATCAACAAAATTTGCAAAATAAACACGTATCGTAAAATATTTAGGGCAAACGTTTCTTTGTTGTGACAGTGGAAAACAATATTTTTATTATTTTTAATGTTATGGCAATATAGATTAGATGATATATGTGAAATTGTGAAGGAACAGTTGCAAAATTTGTTCGTGAATCAGAAGATGGAAAGAAGTTGTGAAGGAGCAGTTGAGAATATTTGGTTTGTGGATCAGATGATGAAAACCAAATTTTTATTCCCGCCTTCAACATAACAAGTTAATTTTTGAGAACCGCTTTCACTTTTTTTGTGCCCCTTCAATTTGAAATTGTGAGTAGTCACTCGAAATTTACTTCCGAGTATATATACAGTAAAATATAGAGCTGGGTATCATGGCTCAAACCGTTTTAGCACTTCAATGTTACATCATCATTTTATTTTTCATATTTACACTTCAAAACACTCATTCATTTATCACCCAAGTCATTTCTTTTTTTGAGGCCCGTTATTTTATTTTATTTTATTTTTATTTTTTCAAACCAACCAAATTTTTATTCATACAGTTAAAATTACAAATTACATAACGAAAATAATAATAACAAGCAAGATTACCCGCGCGTTGCTGCGTGCGGGTTAATTTTTATTCGCGTTGTTTGCGGGGGTTTTTTTTTTTTTTTTTGTTCGGGTTTGTTTTTTGGTCTCATGTTTAATTTTTGTTTTTTTTCCATATTAAATGACAATCTTTTTTTTTCAATAAAGGGGATTTTTTTTATTTTTTGCCCAGGCCGATAGAAAGTCGTAAACATTTATCTTCTCTTTTTCTTCTTATTTTTGGCGAAAAGGGGGGGGGGGGGGATTATAAATTATTTTTTTTTTTTGGGCCGATAAAGGGGGTTTTAGGATTTTTTTTTGCCCACGCCAATGAGAATCGTAAACGAAATTTTGTTTTTTCTATCTAATTTTTTACGAAAGAAGGGTGGGATTAAAAATTTTTTTTTGGCCGATGAACGTAACCAACCAGGGAATAATAAAAAAAAAAAAAAAACCTTTTTTAAAAGATGAACAGAAACCAACCCGTCGGGAATAAACAAAAAATGTGGGCCGCCCAACACTGTACACGTCGCTACAAGTAATAAGAACAGTGCTTTTGTGAGTTGTGCTAAAACGAAACGCTCGTTAAACACAAATGTTTCTTTTACTTTTAAAGATATATATAATAGAAAATAAAAAAACCATAACGAAAAAATAATTTATAAAAAACAACAGCCAAAAAAAAAAATATATTATTACAATAAGAAAACTAATTGTCACGATCTATAATTCAATAAATCAACGTATATCAACCTTCTTTCTTTACAGTTGATAGCTCCGCATCCTTTTCATTAGTTACGAATAACTTACACACAAAAATACACACAACAAAGTTCCCATGAAAAAAGTATCGTAGTTAAATTTGTGGGTGTAACCACGAATTTTTCTTAGGCAATTACTCATAAAAAAGGGCCCACACAAACAATAAGGTGGGTATAATCATGGGTATATATTTACCCTCTAATCACCCAAGCAAACTCACCCACCAGTAAAGAATATACTTGCATTTTGTGGCTAATATTTAACACAAACTACATTAGCACAAACACCCACAACAGACTCGCGTGTGTGGGGAATGAAGCCATTAAAATGCACAAACCATGTGCACCTACAAAATATATTTATGTGGCTATCTTGTGGGTAAATCCCATCGGAAAACGATGGAAGATAATTATCGAATTTTTAAGCCATTGATCGTGGGTGGTGGGTCGGTATTAGATGGGCAAAATACCCTAAGAAGGATGGTATTGGGTAATTTTCATGGGTATGACATCAGATTCTTGTAGTGATTATTATTATAGAAGAATATAAAATAATACAAATTCAACCTCTCTAATTATTAAGTTAACCACAAAGACATATCAACAACTCCAAATCCACAAAGATAGATCCAAACCCTCCATTTAATATTCAAAAGACATAACTGTAACACCTCAAAATCAGTTTTTAAGTATTTAATTATAAAAATGTCATTAGGTAAATTTAACTATGACTTTAATAGTCTAAATGTGCCAAGAGACTTAAACATTTGTCTATCAGAACCAGTACAACGTATTGGTAAGTGTGAATACGGCGTATTGATACAAGAGTGGATATGACATATATGGGTTAATGATTACGGAGTATTGATAGTCTAACATGGATACGATGGGTATGGATACAACGTATCGTTTTTAAGTCGGACCAAAAAATGACTAAAACAAATACCCCTTTTTGCTAGTCACCATCTCACATTAACATATCTTCACCTCTAGACATTTCCTTCCCTGGATAAATTCCAAACACTTCTTTGGGATAAAGAGAAGTGTGTGTATGTTTGTGTGTTTATAAAGAGAAAGGAGGAAAAAGACCCACTTGAAGATCTATGATGGGGAAATATGCATTTAAATTAAGGGTTAAGAGCCATAGCAATAAACCTACAAGGTAAGTAAGCTCTCTCATTGCGTTGAATTGAAGAATAAAAAAATCAGGTTATATGTAACTCTAAATAAGGTTTTTTGGTAATTGTGGTGCAAAACTAAGTAATTAAGAGGTGTTTTTGAATGTGAGTAGTAATTTAATGATTTAAAGATAAATGATGATTGGTGCTACCATAATAATAATTAAAAGAGTTTGATCATGATTACCGATGGGTCAAGGGTAAAAGACTTTGTTCCTATTAATGGTTGTGCTTTAAAAATTGGGTTAATGGGGAGTTTCAATCATGATGAATCATGTGATGATTAGATCTAATAATGGGTATGATAATGAGTTGTGTAAACCATGATGAATGTATTTGCATGGAATGTAAAAATAAATGCTTGTAATGAATATGAGTAATAACCAAGGGTTGACATGAAGGTCGAGAAGCTTATTTTTATTACTTGTATCAACGTAAGTAAATCGGTTATAATAATGTGTATTGTATGGATTTACCATATATGTGTTTATGTGGCCTAGATTGTTATGGTTATCAAAGGTTGTTTTTCAATATGTTTAGTAGAAGTGATTAGAGTTGGTTTGTTCATGACTAATTATGTAAGTGATATTAAGAGATAATAAGGGGAATTGTTAAGTAATGGTGTGAATTGTTCTTAAAGTATTTTGAACATTTATGGTGCATATGTGGAAAAGAAGTTTTGGTGACAGTGTTTATTGCCAGTTTTACTACTAAGCAATCGCTTATATATGTATATGTTGTTTAAAAACCGAATATGTATAGGTTTTGTAATGTGATGAAGGTACGCCTTTGTTAAAGTATAGAAATTTAAGCTTGGTAAAAGAAAATATTTTGAACTATGCAAATGAAGTTAGTGTAGGTGGTAAGTCGGGTATTGACGAGCTCATACACGTTGAACCCCCAGTAGAATGTTTTCTTGCATAAAATGATTTTTATATGGTTTAGAATTGTCCCAAGTCCAGTCTTGGGTTAGAATGGATGTAGTGTAATTGGTACAGAAGGTATTTTGGGTGACATGTGTCCAAAAAGGGGTGATTGAGGCAAAAACACCCATCACAATGTAAAGTTAGTTTTAGTGATCGTTGATAACCACAAATGTTATGTAATGGTTTAATATGAAGTATAAATGAGTTCTGGAAGTTCTTGTAAAGTTTCAGGTTAGGAAAGTCGAGTTTTGGGTCAAAATGGCTTTTATGCATAATGTTTCAGCAAGTTCCGGGTCTGATGGTCCAATACGGCATATCCAAGTTGTGGATCGGCCGTAATGTGAGGATTAGGGATGATCGAGGGTCAAATCCAATCTCATGGACACTAACGTATCCCAGTCTATGCTCCAAATATTTGGTTATTCTTTGTTTTTGGTCGTAAAATACTCAACCGTAAAGAGTTAGAAGGCGTTGCCTTATAATACCGTTGAAAGATATTTATGGTCCTAATTTATGATAAAGAACTTTCAAAAAGGGAAGAATTATAATATTTTTATGTCAGTTTAATAAAAGAGTGACACGAGGTCCTATCCCGAACATGCTATGAGTAAAAAGTTTGAATGTTTTTGGTCCTTTTTTAAGTCGGGAAATGGGCGTTTCAACTAGGTATCAAAGCTTTGGTCTAAGTGAAGTAGGTTTTCATGATAGGTTACCTAAACTTAGGAACCACTCATAGACGCGTAAATCCGTAAGTAGAAAGTTATTGCGGGTTAAGAAAAAATGCCTTAAAAATATAAGTAGATTTTTGTTTAAGTGCTTACGAAAATTTAAATGAGATACTAGACATTGAATGATTATGAAATGTGGGTAATGTTTATTTTGTTGCGATAGACTTAAGGATTATGATTGCGGCTAAGAATGTAAAATATTATTGGAGAATTTTTTAAAAGTGCGAAAGATATATGTTTTTATAATATTAAAGTCTATTGTATGTGATTTAAGAAATGTCTCTAAGTGATTGTATGAGTGAATGATGGTATGAGCTTATGCATGCTTAAGGGTAAGCAATGCATATACGATTTCATTTTTGATAAGTAATGATTAAAGTATTGATCGGGGACAAGATGAAGGTTGTATAATGCTTAAATAATCAAAAAATGCTTAACAACAACAATTATTATGTATTAAAAGTAATGCCTTAAATGCATTCTAATAACCAAAGGTAAGAGGTCATTCAAATCATGAATTATAGTAAATCATAATAGTTTTATAATGCTTTATGAATGATATTACAGTATGATTAGAATTTTGTAAATAAGCGAAGTGTTAACATTAAGTTAATTAATAAGAGTATTTAGAATTGTCGATGTATGAACCAATGGTATGTATACCTCGTACATATATGGTCTAATGTTGACCTTGGACATATAAATATTGAGAGAGTTGCCCTTGAAATTAAATGTGAGGATATTAAAATGATGATGAGACATGTTATTTAGAAACACGTCGAGTAAGTCGCTATAGCGAGATATGAATAAATGAATTAGATAAAAGCGTTGCGCTAGAATCCTTTAAGGATATACCAATGCCCCTCGTTAAATTGTAAAATATTACTACCTCAAGTTAAAATAATGGGAAGTGTTGAAGAATAAAAGTTAAGTGGAAATCGTTATCTAAATAGCCTAAACGAGTACATTAAACTTGAACGAGCTGATTCAACGGATCTCGTATCACAATCTGTAGCATAAATAATTAACACATAAAAAACCATAAACTTAAATTAGGTAACATACCTTTAGCAACCAAGCTAGTGACGAATCGAAGACACTTCGAGTACACGCACGTGTGAACCAAACACTACTTCTAGTTACTAAAATAAATAACATCTACATGTATCCACACTACACATCAAACGATATCACCCGAATGTTAGTTCTTGACCAACGAACAAGTGAACACCAATAATAGCAAAACATAAAGAAAAACCCTAAGATGGGTGTTTGTTTGCGTCGAAAAGAGAGGAGAGAAGAGAGAGATGATAATTAAATTCTAGATCCTCCTTATATATCTAGCATGAAGTTTAAGGTTTACCTAAAATACATATCTTGGAGAAAAAGATAGCTCAAAACCAACCCATACCCCTCCTTGGGCTATGGCCGGTCGAACCAAGGGAAAACACCCATTGGTGTTGACTTTTTTACTTTTCTAATATTTATGGTTAATTACATTTAATTAGCCATTAATTAAAAAGCCTTTATAATTAATTATTAATAACGAACTAATTAACGACCGTTAGTGTTCTTTCGTCAAATCATATATTAATATAAATAATAAATATACAAATATTATTATAAACATTAATAGAATGATATCTAAGTGTAAACGCTTATGACCCTGTAGGCTCACGTATTTCCAACTGTATAAATATCCGTATGACATTAGCATAAACCAACAGCTCCTACTTGCGAATGTCTTTGTCATATAATATAACATACTAACATTGACGAATAGTCTAGCAACATCATCAATGCTCCCAGAAATACCTGAGTATGCAGTTTTTGTAAACAACTCATCCTTCAATGGTTTCAGTCATTCATATCCTTTTGTTTCAGATACAATGTTAAATATGGATATGGATCAATAGTTATTCCATAGTTTAATAATTCTGTTTCTCGCATCTGTATTGATTCAGATCACCAAATGTAAAAAGAATCATCTTAACTACACTTTGGGCACGGCCATGCAAATATCTGGGCAGTAAGTATCTTACACCCACACACCTGGAGGAACAAATCCTATTTTGACTACAAGTGACCGTCATGTACTTCAAAACATTTTCGAAAATAGCCCTTATAACTATCTTTTGACAGCATAGTGGTAGACTATAGTCAAGAAATGCTATCCATACATGCAAAACCTGCTTGCATCTCAAGTATAAGGATAAAAATAACTTTCACCATGTGTGTAATGCACCCAATGACGCTGATGCGTGTTAGATATTAGAAAAAGACTCGGTCACCCAGTGTATTTTTACTGTTTATTATAGCTCGTAGTCAATAGTTAATAGTATGACATTAGGTATTGGGCCGGGTAATGAAACCCAACATGTAAGACCATGCCGAGGCCTATGCGCCGGTTTATAAGACACTATTTAAGCCTCTTCCATGCCATGGAAGAGGTGGTTAGTCATTTCATTATACAAGTTACATTTTCTCTCTCTAGAAAGCTTTCTCTCCTACTTTCTCTTTCTAGATGCAGCTAACCCATCTATTTTCCATTGTGTTATGATTTTTAATATCCTATAATTGGTATCAGAGCCTATGGGATGATTAGATCGTTTTCATGTGCGTTTTATGGCTTGATTTAGATCAAAAGTGTATTTTTAGGCGCATTGGCTTGTTCTTCATTTTTACTAGATTTTAATCTTTGTTGTGTTAAAGTTTAGGTATTTTTCTAGTAGTTATAATCTTCTAGTACTCAGTTGTGCAAAAGAAATCAAGCAAAAACATTCAAAAGGGTGATTTTTAGGTGTTTTTAGGTGAAAAATCGTATATCTACGTAGCGGTTTGGTGTTCTGTGAGGTGTTTATCGTAGCGGTTTGATCTAATGTACTAGCGAGTTGTCAGTACCGTACACTGTTATAGCGGTTTGCCCTATTAGCATAGCAATTTGTCTTATTTGGCAGCGGTTTGTCAGTATTGAAAGGGACAACAGTTTGGCATTTAGTGTAGCGGTTTACTAGGTAGCGGTTTACAGGTTTCGAAGATATTTTCTTATAGAAATTTAGGAAACAAACCTCTGCCCACTTCATTTCTAGGTAGCGGTTTGGCATTTTCTCTTCATAGCAGTTTACCAGCTCTATTTCTGGTAACGGTTTGGCACTCGCAGCGGTTTGCATCATAGCGGTTTACAGGTTTTGAAGACTAACTCTCATAGCGATTTGGGAAACAAACCTCTTCCTATTTCACTTTTAGGTAGCGGTTTGGCAGGTTATCTTCGTAGCGGTTTACCATTCGTAGCGGTTTAGCAATAGCGGTTTATTATAGGTTTTGAAGATTTTTCTCAAGGTCTTTTGGGAATCAAACCTCTGGCCATTTTTCTTCGTGGTAGCAGTTTGGTATAAATTCTTCATAGCAGTTTGACAGTAGCGGTTTGATTAGTATTCCAGCGGTTTGGGACACTGTTTTGGAATATTGGACCACTTTGGCATTTGGATAATTTTTTAAACATGAAAAACGTAACAAACTTAAACAACAAAATACTTAAACAACCATCACCACTTTTAACATACATTCACTAATCATTGTTTGATCAACTTAAATCATTTCACAATCAATTAAGATAGCTAATCTCTCAGAAGATATTCAATGTACCGGCTCTGATACCCGGCCACCTATGCTTGATAGGACTGACTTTGCATCATAGTAACAACGTATTTGACTATATTGTCGGGGAAAAAAGAATGGGGTGAACATCCCGAAGTCTATTAATGAAGGACCTTTTCAGATGGGAACATTTAGGGAAACACTTGCTGAAGGGAATGAAGGTACCCCACATCTAGGTCCAGATGGAGCTCGAGTCTATTCTGACCTTTCACCTGAAGATAAGGAGATGTATAACACTGACATTCGGGCAATAAATATCCTACTTCAAGGGTTACCAAAAGACATCTACACTCTTATCAATCATTACACTAATGCAAAAGACATTTGGGATAATGTGAAGATGCTCATGGAAGGTTCTGATTTAACAAAAGAAGACCATAAATCACAACTGTACGATGACTTTGAACACTTTCGTCAGAATAAAGGAGAAACCATTCACGATTACTATGCCAGGTTTACCAAGCTCATCAATGACATGTGAAACACCAAGATGATCATGCCCAGAATGCAGTTGAATTCAAAGTTTGTCAATAACATGTTGCCTGAATGGGGGAGATTCGTAACAGCAGTGAAACTGAACAGAGGATTGAAGGAATCAAACTATGATCAGTTGTATGCTTATTTAAAGCAACACGAGGCACATGCCAATGAGAAAAAAATGATATGAAACGATTCACTTAACATGCGGTTGATTCTCTCGCCTTGATGTCTAATGTTTCACATCAGCAGTACTCCTCACAATCATCTACCACTCCACCATCCACACATGTTCCACCAGTTACCTATCAACCACACTTTGCTGATAACACACAACATGATTCTGGACTCTCTCCAACGGACAATTTGATTAAGAACTTAACCAACACACTTTCCCTACTCACCTAATCATACAAAACATACCTTCCTCAAACAACAATCAACTTAGAACTTCATCAAATACAAGGAACCAAGCCACAGTTCAAGATGGCAGGATTGTTGTTCAGAATGTTCAGGGTCGACAGAACGGAGGTCAGGGGAACAATGCAAGGGGAATAAGTGCAGCTGGTAATGGTGGAGCTCTAAACAGAGCTGGGAATCCAAATTCGGGTCAAGCAAGGCAGATTAATTATTACAATTGCAATGGTATAGGCCACATAGCAAGGAACTACACTCAACCCAAGCGACCACAGAATTTAGAATACTTCAAAGACAAGATGTTGTTGATGCAAGCTCAGGAGAATAGGGCGGTGTTGGATGAAGAGCGGTTGCTGTTTATTGCAGGTGGTCAAGACAATGCTATTGATAAAGATGTGGATGAGCCACCAGTTCAAGACATGGCATTTAATGTGGATAATGTGTTTCAAGCTGATGAATGTGATGCGTTTGATTCTGATGTTGATGAGGCTCCCACTACACAGACCATGTTTATGGCAAATCTATTATCCGCAGATCCTGTTTATGATGAAGCCGGTCTGTCATATGTTTCAGACATTCAATCTGAGGTACACGATCATGATAACTATCAGGATGTTGTTTGCGAGCATCATGAAGTACACGAGATGCACGACGATGTATAACCAAACTGCATTGTTGACTCAGATGCTGATTATATGGGTGACAGTAATATGATTTCATATGATCAGTATGTGAAGGACAACATAGAGCCAATTATACAAAATAATGTATCTTCTGTACCAAATGATGCATACATGATGATAATAAATGAATTGCGTGAACAGACTGCCCAACTTGTTTTCGTGAAAGCACATAAAAAAGTAGTTGGTGCATCATTGACCGTTGAACTTGCGACATATGAGGAACAAGTTGAACTGTATGAAAGATGGGCCAAGTTTAAATTAACTGAAAGAGAACAAAAGATTGAGGAACAATTAAGAATAGTTATCACTGACCGTAATATTAAGGAAGAAAATTTGAAAAAGGAACTTCATTCTGTAAAAATTCTACTTAACTCTACCATCAACTATAACAAGTCAATAGTAAAAGAATTTACGTCTTTGAAAAAGGATTTTATACAAAAAGAAAACAAATACCTTGAAGAATTTTTGGACATGAAAGCCTTAAAAGAGAAGGTCGAAGATAAATTATTCAAACAAGACCAGTCTCTTCAAATAGTTCACATGCTATGTAAACCAAAACCTTATTATGATGAACAGAGAAAGGTAGCTATTGGCTACAAGAACCCCTTATGTCTCACCCGTGCAAAGCAAGTTCAGCCTGCTCTATATAATGGTCATGAAATTATCAAAACCCATCATGTCTCGGCTATAGTACACAACTTAGAGGATACCCTAGAGATTGCTGAAATCACTAGGAAGAAAATGAATGACAAAATGAAAACCCCTTTGTGGACTGAACAAAACATTAACATTCGACCCCCAAATTACTCGAAAGAGAACTATCTGGCGACCTTCACTCCACAGACACAACTGACCCCCGAACAGATATTTTGGTCTAAGGATGTCCTCAAGATAAAAGCCAAAGCTCTCAAAGAGCAGACCAAAGCTTCAAGACCAATCAAAGCTTTGACGGTGTATCCTTCCAATACACCTGCAACTCTTGTCCCTAGGGTGCTTCCAACAAAAAGTCAAGTGAAAATTAACATTTTTGCACTTATACTACTTTTTTTGGAATTTGACAAAACCTGTAAAAGAGAATTACACCAACAGGTCTCAGTGAAAGGGAAAGAGGCTTTGAACAAACCAAGGAATGTTATCTCACCAAGGTCATTCCATTTTTCAAAATACTTAAAGAACATTTTGAGGGTATTCAAAAGGCTCTCACTAAAGAAATCAAAGAAATGAAAGAAATTTTTGAAGAATTGGAAGTTGAGGTTGACCAAAATGTTGTAAATAGGAAGTGTTAGATATTAGAAAAAGACTCGGTCACCTCGTGTATTTTACTGTTTATTGTTGCTCGTAGTTAAGTAGTTAATGTATAACATTCAGTAATGGGCCGGGTATTAAACCCAACGTGTAAGCCCACTACTAAGGCCTTATGGCCGGTTTTTGTTGTTACTTTATAAGCCTCTTCCATGTCATAGAAGAGGTGGGTTAGTCATTTAGATAATAAAAGTTCATTTTCTCTCACTAGAAAGTTCTCTCTTACTTTCTTTCTCTAGAACTTGGCTAATCCACTAGTCATTCGACTGTGTTATGATTTCCAATATCCTACAATTGGTATCAGAGCACATGGAATGATTAGCTAGATTGTGTGTGCGTTTTTTTGGTTAATTTTAATCAAAAGTTTGGTTTTTGAAGGTTTATAGTCTTGTTATTGGTTTTCTTTGATCTTGACGTTTATGATGTTAAAGTTTATGTTTTTATAGTTGCTATAGCCTTCTAGTACCAAGTTGTGCAAAAGAAACCAGGCAAAAACGTTCAAAAGGGTGATTTTTAGGTGAAAAACCAAAATTTTTCATTCCAGCGAGTTAAATCACTGTTTGAAGATCTTCGTAGCGAGTTACGGTACTGTACTGGCGAGTTGTCAGCATAGTATACTGTGTGTCAGAAAGTACTGTGTCAGCGAGTTGTCGTCTTGTGCAGGTAGCGAGTTAGGCAGCGAGTTAACCCTTCTTGCAGGTAGCGAGTTGAAGACTAGCGAGTTGGATACTAGCGAGTTGAAGACTAGCAAGTACATGTTTTTTGAAGATCTTTATACTAACGAGTTATGAACAGGAACTATGTTAGTTTAATTTCTTGCTAGCGAGTTGTCAACTCTCTTCCAGCGAGTTACATATATCGAGTTACAGGTTAATAGAAGATAATTTTCTAGCAAGTTATGAACAAGAACTCTGTCCATTTAATTTCTTACTAGTGAGTTGTCAAGTCTCTTCCAGCGAGTTACATCCAGCGAGTTACAAGGCAGCAAGTTGTGGATTTTTGGACATTTGGACTAAATTTTTCAAATTGACTAATTTCAACCTGTAATCCTAACAATCTTGAACAACAATTCACTATTTCATATAATGAATCACCACTTTTAACATACAATCACTAATCATTGTTCGATCAACATAATCATTTCACAATCAATTAAGATGGCTAATCTTTCAGA